>APFE030827399.1:33131-56781 GCA_000404065.3 Pinus taeda | reverse complement strand
TTTGAGCAAATATGCATTGGATTCATTAGTTCAAAATGATTGGCTTTAAACCACATTCACATGCTTTTCACACTTTGGCAAACAATGTATTTTAATGAGGAGAGGCCTACTTGTAACCTTGAAGCAATCCGGGGTTTTTTGGCAGCTTACTGGCGAAATTTGGTGGAGGAATTCCCAACGGGTCTCGCGCCTATGTAATTTTTACACTGCGGGAGGTGCCCTGACGGGTCGCGTGCCTCTAACGGGTCGAGCCCTTTTGCAGGAGGATTGTGTAGGCCTTCCTGGTGTCAGAATTGGGTGCTGGATAGCTTGTTGGAAAGGTCTTTGAGTCTAATTTCCAACCCAATTGGAATTTGTCAATTTGGAGTTCATTTTCCCTATAAGAAGTCAAATCTCCCAAGATTGGTCCAAAAGTGCCAAATGAGGCTGCCTCAAGGAAGAGTGTTGTTGCAGTCAACTTTTGAATGCCTTCCTCAACCCAAAATTGAGCTCATGATATCTCATTGTAAATCTCGTTGTGTCTAGTTATCATTTTACCCATCAAGAAAATCATTTGGCCAACTAAGCTAGGAGAAAACGTGATTTTCCCAAGGTCACTTCAGAGGTGCCCTTGATTCTCCTGAGGCAACGGTATTCTTTGACATTTCTCTCAAACCATGACACCTGTGCAAAAATTGAAGGAGTATTTTCTTATTTGGAATTTTTTAGACAAAAACCTCTCTCAGTTTTCCCAAATTCATCTTTTATTGCTCTGGAACATCATTTGAGTGCGACTTGACCCGATGTGTGAAACAAGGAATTTTGTCGAAATGGAGCGAAATGAAGGGGATAGGGGGCTTCTAAATTCTTTGGGAAATTGTTGGGAGTGGGGAGGGATGTTAGGAAGCAGGGGAAAGTGAAATCTCAGAGATTGAGTGAGGGGAAGGGGTCCAAAAGGGAAAAACACAGGCCCAACCTAGAAAATTGCCAGGTTGTAGCTAGAAACTAGGGTTTGCGCGAAAATGAGGAAATTGGGGAATCTCAGTGATGGGAAGAATTTGGTAAGGTACTTTAAGGATAGGGGAAGGTGTATGAACATCAGGAAACAAGTTTTTCGATGATTTGACCGTCCAAGAGAAATTGCCTTCAAAACCCTAGGAGAGGGAAATGACATTGCCTAGGTGCAACTGAAGCATGAACAAGGTGTAAAATTACTCATTAGACACTGAGATGATAATGACAACCCTATGAATGATGATAGACTCATCTGAATAGTGACATAGATTGGCATTTGGCCAACTTGGAAAAGAGTGAGAGAAAACCCTAGACCTAATGCCTAGTGACCAAATTTTGCTTGAAGACTCACTGAAATGACAAAATTTGACCTTGACACTTCAAAATCACTTTGTAAGAGCATATTTGATCACTGAAGGAAGGCTGGAAAGACTGACACTAACAAAGACTATTGTAGGTCTAGAGAACTAAAAGATGAAATATTTCAGATGATAGCTAGACCAAATGAAATATTAGAAGAATATGTGGAACGTTTCCAGTATAATCTACAAAGATCTCCCTATGCATCACTGTCTTTGCCTGATAACGTGTTGAAAACAGCGTTAATAAGGGGCATGAAAGAGCAATGGATTGAAACATTAAACATTATGGGGAAAGGGGATATTTATCAGGAAAGTTTTGCTTACATAATTGATTTATGCATCAGGAGTTCGAGAGGCGGTACACGAATTAAACCAGCAGAACATGATCGGTTTACAAGAGAAAACAAAATCCCATCAGAAGGAGTAACGTGTGTGGAAATCGGAAATTTATTTGAAATTTTTAAAACTGATATACTAGGAACACTGACTACACAATTGGACATTTTGCAGGCCAAGCAGAAGCAAATGGAGGCAGAACAGAATTTGGCAATCTTCTGCCCCAGATGCAGGAAGAAGCATAGCCATAAGGAGTGTCCACTAGATACAGTCCAGACATGCGCCATTTGTACAAGGGATCACTCTACAGAAAGTTGTCCCTCATTACCTGGACTGAAAGTGGTATATAAGGAGGCAGAAGAAGAACCGGAAGCAGTATATTTACTCAACCAGTGCCACTAGTGGCAGCCGCGACAAACTGGTATGTTTTCAGACCCAGCTCCTCATTTTCAGTATCTGCAGTACAATACTCAACAATATAATACATGGAAAAGTCAGTTTCAGCCCCTATTTCCAAACTGGTCATCACAGTCATATCCTTCTGCGAACCCATGGCTAAATCAAACAAGCCAATCTGGTTGGTCGAATCCTCTTTATCCCCCACCATACTGGCAAAACAACCCATACCCACCACAATGGACTCCCCCCACTTCACAAGGTTCAATCTGGCAGACTAACTGGCAGAGACCAACACAACAGCCAGTAGGAAATATTCATTTCCCTCAACCTACACTACCAGCTTTAAAGCAAAATCCCCAATCTACTCTGAGACCCCAACTCCCAACCCAGCCCAATCCCAATCCAAATAACATACCGGTCCAAGCTCTCCAAATTTTAGAAACACCAGAAGAATGACCCGATCTGAGGGAGTGCAATGGTCTTCAGCTAAGATCTGGGTGTATTATCCAAACTGAGGGAAATAAAACAGTTCAGATTGAAGATCAGTTACCTAGAGAACATTTGTCACAAGAGGAGGATGTGAATAGACAACAAACTCATAATCAAGCAACCACATCCTCTCCCCCGTTCCCAGAACGATTAGTTATACCTCGACCTATACAACAACCTAATTTTGACATTCTAGGAGAATTACAAAATTTGTACATAAAAATTCCATTCCTCCAGGCCATTCAAGACATCCCGATATACGCAAAAACTATTAAAGGGTTGTGCATAAAAATACCAAGGAGGAATATAATAGATAATCCAAGAGTTCAAGTAGTCGGCACTTTATCTGACCTATTATCAGGAAAGGAAACACCCATTAAGTATGAAGACCCAGGAAACCCAATAGTAACTGTTCAAATTTATAGTCAAACCTTGCCCAATGCCTTAGTTGATCTTGGAGCTGCAATCAATATATTGACAACCGCTACTTGCCAAAAGCTAAGCATCACATCTGCAAAACCCACCTCCACTTTGCTAGAATTGGTTGATCGATTTGTGGTTAGGCCGGAAGGCATACTACATGATGTCATGGTCTCGGTTGACTCTTGCGAATACCCAACTGATTTTCTAATAATAAATCCTAAAACCCGACTTGATGGACATCCATTGATTTTAGGAAGACCTTGGCTCGCTACCACTGATGCCTATATCGGTTGTCGGCAAGGGAACATGATCATAACCAAGGGGGCGGATATCAAGAATTTAGTACTATATCCCCAGCGCAGCCAAGCATCACAATACTTAAAACTAATAGGCACCCTGTATCATATCTTATTGATAACATTAGATATCCATTAACTATACAAGAAGCACTTGAGTTCAAAGACCAAACAGAAGATGATGCCATCAATAATTTCATTAGTCAAACTGAACTCACATTTTGTACCCAGTGTCATATGATAAAACCAGCATTTGATAACGAAGTAGAAGAGGAACCTCTGAAAGATACACATGATCACACAATCCCTGTCACTTCAGTTGCACATAGTAAAATTGTGGAAATTGAACCGGGAAAAACCTTAAACATTAACGCCGACCTTGCACCCGAACAAGAAACAAAGCTCATCCATATCTTAAGGAAATATAAAGAAGCATTTGCATGGGATTACCCTGATATGAAAGGAATTGACCCTCAATTATGTACACACCACATCTACATAGAAAATGATGCAAGACCTGTTAAGCAGCATCAAAGAAGACTAAATCCTCATCTAAAAGAAGTAGTAAAAGCCGAGCTTCAAAAACTTTTAGATGTTAACTTCAACTGCCCTATCTCTGATAGTAAATGGGTCTCCCCGCTTATGGTGGTACCAAAAAAGAATGGGAAGTGGAGAATTTGCGTGGACTACAGGGATTTAAATAAAGCAATGCAAAAAGATCACTTTCCTCTCCCATTCATCGACCAAGTATTGGACACTTTGGTAGGGAAGAAATTCTTTTCTTTCCTCGATGGCTTCAGTGGGTATAACCAAATACAAATTGCCCCTGAAGATCAGGACAAAGCTACTTTTACTTGTCCTTGGGGAACATTCGCCTACCGAGTTTTACCTTTTGGCTTATGTAATGCCCCTACCACATTCCAAAGGGTTATCCTTAGCATTTTTGCAGATCTAATAAATGAAGGACTGGAAGTATATATGGACGACTTTACTCCATACGAAGATGAGTTTGATCCAGCACTAGACACACTAGAAAAAGTCCTACAACGTTGCATAGCTACCAGGCTTTGTTTAAGCCATGAAAAATGTTACATGATGATGACGGAAGGACTTATTTTAGGACACTATATTTTAGCAGCTAGTATTCAGGTAGACCCAGCAAAAATCCAAATACTTTTGCTTATTCCTACTCCTACTACTCAAACAGAGGTACGTAGCTTTCTTGGATTCTCTGGTTACTACAGAATATTTATAGAACATTATTCACGTATTGTTGCACCATTGTATGCACTAACTGGTAACGTTGATTTTCTTTGGACAGAAAAATGTGAACATGCCTTCAACGATCTGAAGAAGCTCGTATCTACAGCCCCAGTCCTTCGAGGACCAAATTGGGACTTGCCATTCCAGATATCATCTGATGCCTCAGACACAGCCATTGGAGCGGTCCTTGGGCAGGAGGAGGATAGAAAACCATATGCAATTTATTACATTAGCAAAAATCTATCCCCTGCTGAATTAAATTATACTGTCACTGAAAAAGAATTTCTAGCTATTATACATGCTGTCAATAAATTCAGACATTACATTACTGGATATCATGTTATCTTGTACACAGATCATTCTGCTATAAAATATTTAGCAAACAAGCCTATCACAAATGGCAGAATAACTAGATGGCTAATTTTATTGCAGGAATTTGATATTACAATCAAGGATCGACCCGGGAAAGAAAACTCAGTAGTTGATTTCCTCTCAAGAATGCCAAAACCAGTTGATGCAGCAGCAGTTGAAGATCAATTTCCAGATGAACATATCTTTGTCGTTGCTGTTCAAACACCCTGGTATGCTGATGTTGCCAATTACCTAGCAGTAGGTAAGTTACCAAAGCATCTAACCCCTAATGAGCGAAAACAAATTGTTCAGCGAAATACCAGATTTTCCTAGATTGGGGGCTATTTGTTTCACACAGGGGCAGACATGCAAATCAGGAGATGCGTTCGACAGGACGAAATTTTTGATATATTGAAAGCATGCCATGACCAACCATGTGGTGGACATTTCGTTGATCGCAGGACTGCACATAAAGTATTACACACAGGGTATTATTGGCCCACAATTTTCAAAGATGCAAAGAAATTTGTCCAAGCATGTGACAGTTGCCAGAGAGCGGGACGCCCTAGTCAGTCGGATGAGATGCCTTTGAAACCACAGCTAGTCATCGAACCATTTGACCGGTGGGCTCTTGATTTCGTGGGACCAATCAAACCACCATCAAACCAGAAAACATACATTTTGGTGGCAACAAAATACGTCACCAAGTGGGTTCAAGCAGAGGCCTTGCCCAGAGCTAAGAAGAATCTGTCATACAGTTCCTACTCCATCTATTTGTACGCTATGGCCTCCCTAGAGAGATAATTACAGATGGAGGGCCACAGTTTGCTGGAAACAGAATAGCTGCAACACTCAACAACTATCATGTCCAGCATAAAATTACCACCCCATATCACCCACAGGCAAATGGGCAAGTAGAAAGCAGCAATAAGATAATAGAAACAATTCTAACAAAAACAGTTGCATCACATAGACGCGATTGGGTTGCCAGACTACTTGAAGCACTGTGGGCTTATAGAACAACATGGAAAAGCATCACTGGTCACTCACCTTACCAGCTAATGTTCAGAAAACAACCTATTTTCCCTATATAATTTCAAATCCAGACATTACGAACAGCACAAGAAGTTGGTTTAGACTTAACTGAGGCACAGACGAATCGACTACAATAGATCAATGAGCTGGATGAAATTAGGCTCTCTGCACTTCAACACACTTCCCTGATACAGCAACAGAGAGCTAAATGGCATGATGCTCTCATTAAAAATAGAGTCTTCCACGAAGGATACTGGGCTCTTTTATATGACTCCAGATTTCAGGACTTCCCCGGGAAACTCCAGACTCGTTGGCTGGGACCATATGAAATTCAGAAAGTACATGACAATGGTACCCTTACCCTGATTACTATTAATGGTTCTGGATATACCTTTAAGGCAAACGGCCATCGAGTCTGTCTTTATCGCAAACCACTTACTCGGGAGTCCTTCTGCCAACAGCTACGCCAAGATTCAGATATGGAGATCATAGGGGAGGAAGACAAGTCTTCCTCACCTGTAACTCACTAAGAAATTTACTTTCCCTTACAATCTGTACATAACTTCTTGAATTATTTTTGTACATATCTTTGCAACAAGTTTTGTTACTTCTGTTGTTCCTTTTTTTTCAAAAGGGACAGCACTTTTGGTTTTCTATTGTTCCTTTTTCAAAAGGAACAACACTTTGTGTTTTTGTTGTTCCTTTTCCAAAAGGAACAGTACTTGTGATTTTTGTTGTTCCTTTTTCAAAAGGAACAAAACTTTGTGTTTTTGTTGTTCCTTTTCCAAAAGGAACAGCACTTGTGATTTTTGTTGTTCCTTTTTCAAAAGGAACAACAATTGGTGTTTTTGTTGTTCCTTTTTCAAAAGGAACAGCACTTGTGATTTTTGTTGTTCCTTTTCCAAAAGGGACAACACTTTTTGCTTTCGGTTGTCCCTTTTTCAAAAGGAACAACACTTGTGTGTTTTGCTGTTCCTTTTCCAAAATGAATAGCACTCTTTGCTTTTTGCAGTTCCTTTTTCAAAAGGAACAGCACTTGTGTGTTTTGTTGTTCCTTTTTCAAAAGGAACAACACTTGTTTGTTTTGATGTTCCTTTTTTAAAAGGAATAACACTTGTGTGTTTTTGTTGTTCCTTTTCCAAAAGGAACAGCACTTTTGATTTTTGTTGTTCTTTTCCCAAAAAGAACAACACTTTTTGATTTCTGTTGTTCCTTTTTCAAAGGAACGACACTTGTTTCATTTTGCTGTTGATTTTTCAAAAGGAACAACACTATTGATTTCTACTGTTCCTTTCTCCAAACGAACAGCATTTGTGAACTGTTGTTATGCCCTTCCTCGAAAGGAACACTACTTGTATGATTTTGCTCTCCTTGTGAAACAGCTTGTTCCTTCTGCTATTCTAAATTAAGGATGCTTATTGCTAATGTTCTTTCAAGTCTTTTTAAATACGGCTATGCACTTATGTGATGGAAACAAAAGCATAGCATACGGAAATCAGTAAATCATAAATCGCTCTCTTTATAAGAGACCGCCCTGAATTGGTGAAAGGACACAGGGAAAGACATGCTTATTCATCATCTTTTGCTACCATTGTTCTACTAATTTCGTTCTGATTGGTTATCTGTATCATGATGGTTCATTTTTAATCCTCTCTAATTATCATTTAGCAATAAGAGCAAAGGATCTATACCTTTCTATTGGGATATTAAGACTTTTTACACCATTCCTACTCTTAAGGAGTGTTGAACCACCCTTTGTGTATAAATAGGAAAGGCTTTTTATTAAAAACAATAAGAAAAAAAGAGGGAAGCAAAACATGGTTGCTAAATTGTCAAATTGCAGGATAGGAAGTCTCATTACAAGCTGACCTACCATGATCATCAGGGCGGAAGCGAAGTGGCATTCCCACCATGGCCACCACACCTGGGAAATGGTCCAAAAGGTATATCAAACAAATAACCCTTGGAAGAGGAGGTCTCATCACGAGCCGGCCTGCCCACTATTCGCTCCTCCCTCGTGAATGGAATTATGACTAACTGGTCACCAAGCCAACATAATGGCCTACATTTTGACATTACACAACGCTTCTTGGAATACAAAAAGGACGATGGTTCCAGGGGTGAAACAAACAACTCTGCCAAGGTTATGGACACCTGTCGGCAGTATAGCACTGTTAATGGTATTGAAGTCGCATTTTTACACCAATAGGTAAGAAGATTGCATCATCTTATTTCTTATGTCGTGGTAATTAATTATATAATATTACCCAACCATATAACGCATGACTATATATTATCACCAATCATTACGGAACTAGTGACAGTGACCGCATAAGACTCTCTATTTATGGCAAATGTCTTATCCCCGAACTTCCATCAAATCACCGCAGTCCCTTACGTATTAAAGCGATGTAACTTTATACCTCGATTTCAGTAATAGGTTGTCTTTGTAAGCATGGCATATTTCCATACGCTGTTCCATAAAGACCTCGCGGCAGAACAGGCGTTGCTCCTTTATTTGACAGCTGGGGCAGCCTATCACATTGCGGGGGGGAAGGTAACCTCATCATTCCCCAGAGCACGTGTCAGTCCGTTATTTGAGAAATTGTGTACTTGAGCACAGCACGACTCAACGGTATTATCTTTTTCTATTTATTTTTTTCTTCTGCATGAGCTGTTGTTCGAAGCCATTTTCACTGCATACACCGTAGCATTAGAATTTGAACGAGTAATACGCCATCAGCTTCTCTGCGCTTCAACAAACAACTGTCGTTCCTTTGAGAATTTGCAGTGAAACTATGGGATGAAGGTCAGTTCGCCGAGAACCACAAGTATTAACTGTTTCGGCTGCAGCCCGAAGAATCCTGAAGAAAGCAGGATGGTTGACCTATCTCAACCGCCTGAAGGAGTCCAATGAAATAGTAGCGATTGAATTTTTACAGAATTTGCAGGAAGACTACTCCACAGTAAGAGGAAGGCGAATAGCAGTCACCGATGACATAATAGCAAGAGTCTCGGGACTACCAGCCACTGGACCAGTATGGACGATAAAGAAGCAAAGGCTGCAGAAGGTTTTAGAAATCTTTCAGGACGAGGGCCAGATTTTGACAATTCAAGGAAAGGGAGTGCTGCCAACAACGCTAGGAGAGCCATGGGCGGAATTAGCAAAAATCATCCAATGCCACATCACCTGTGAAGGCAGAAAAGACGTGGTAAGACCACGACATCTTAAACTCCTAGCTGTTTTAAAACAAAAATGTTCTGTGAATTTACCTACATTGTTGAATTCACTACTTCATGACGTTGCACAAAGCATGAAAAGAGCACAGCACGTAGAGTCAGTCGTCAGCCACCACGGATTAATTCGGTTGATAGTTAATTATAGTCTCACCCAGCAGCAGAGCAGCTGGAAAGAACTAATTACCATCATCAATGGAGGGTCGACCACATCCGGACGCCTGAAAAAACGAAAACAAGTTGCTAGCACACCCCAACGTTCAGAAAAACGGAAGCAGGACACTTGCATAGCGGAGCAACCTGAAAAACGATCTGAAAAACGGAAACATGACACCAACACACCCGAACAACCAGAAAAACACAGAAAATCGGCACGGCTCGCATGGCTACGAGGGGGGCTGGAGAAGCCCCAGGAAGGCACGAGCCAAGCAATAGAAATCGAAGATGAGCAGTCTGCAGAGGCAGAAATAGAAGAAGAAGACAACGAGGAAGCAAAGCAGGCTGCAAAGACAGAAACGGAAGAAGAAAACGAAGAGGAAGCAGAGCAGTCTGCAGAGACAGAAACGGAAGAAGAAAACGATGAGGAAGCAGAGCAATTTGCAGAGACAGAAACGGAAGAAAAAGACGACGAGGAAGAAAAGCAGTCTACAGAGGCAGAAACAGAAGAAGAAGAAGAAGAGGCAGAGCAATCTACAGAGAGAGAAGAAGAAAATGATGAGCAATCTGAAGAGGAAGGAGACGAGAGAAAAGAAGTCGAGCAGTCCGAGCAGGAGGAAGGAATAGAACAGCAGGAAGGTAGCCCATTACAAGACCCGTTAGGGGAAGATGAATTGGCCAATATGGGCGAATATGGCCAACCCCTGAGTCCATCAAACCTCCATGCCATAGAGAAACCCCAGGAGAAAGATGCACCCGAGGAATCGCATGCAGAAGAGGCGGAAGTAGAAAATTTGTCCGTTCATAATGAGAAGATACCAGAAAACGCTGAGCAGGAACAGCCCGTTCCTAATCAGAAGGCACCAAAAGAAAATCCGGAGGAAATAAGGGCAGAAGAAGAATTAGCCCAAGAAATAACAGAGCCAAGTAAGGTTCTTACCCCAGAACAGCCACCCCAGGGAGAAAATCAGGAAGCTAGCCACAGTCCAAACTGCAACGAACAACCTGCTGTTCCTTCTGAAGAGATGATGGAAATAAGGGAATTATGAAAGGAACAGCAGAGATTGTTGAACATAATAGTCCAGCTTCATCAGCAGATTATGGTTCTAAAGGCGAGGCAAAGGGTAAAAGGGACTTCAGGAAGAAAAGGTCTGACCACACCAATAAGATCCCTTAAGGGCAAGAGGCGGAGGACCAAAATCCATCCCACTGCTCAAAACCCTGACAAAAGCCAAACTATTGTTCCAAATGAAGCTGAAAAGCAGACTGCTGTTCCAATTGAAAAGGAACAGCAGTGGGCTGTAGTTCATGTTGAAATTGAAAAGGATGATAAGATGGTTCAGACGGAGGCACCACCTTCAGGAGTAATAAGGGTTCTGAACTCGAAGCAGCGCAATAAGAAAGTTTAAGTAAAGCTCCCAGCCTCCATGGTTGCATGGAAGAAGGATCTGAAAACGATAACCCTTCACAAAAATTTGAAGCAGGCCCAGCAAGAAGCAAAAAATCTTAGGGAGCAAACGGTCCCCCGAGAAAAATATGAAGAACTACAGCAGCAGCTAAGGAACGTCAACTTATCTGAAAGCCAAGCTTTCGAAGGATGGCGAAGGGAACAAGAGAAAGTTGCAAAGGTAACTCGTAGATTAGATGTAGTTATCAAACAGATGGATACCTTGTGTTCCCTATACAATGACGTCCTAGCATGTAGAGCCCCTGCCAAGAACTATGCCCTATTTCTAATGGAAATGTATTTACAATTGAAAATAAAGGTTGTTAAAGCAAGTGCTCCCATACAAATTAACACTATAGATGATTTTATAAATTGCTGTAAACATTATGGGGTAAAAGTGCAAAGGTTATTGTGTGAATTTTACTTACATAACCTTGTACTAGAACAAGAAACCGAACTGAACCCTGGCCCTTTTGTTGGGGACATTCAATTGCAAGCATTTATCTCATTTGCAGTCAATCAAATTAAATGGCTTAAAGCCTACAACGCTTTTCAAAGACAAGAAAACGGATTAGATCTATGGGTAAGAGCTGAGCCTAGGGACTCAGAACAGTTATAGAGGAGACATAGAAATTTCATGAAGGCTCCAGGAGTGATTGAAGCATTAGGACCCATGCATGAAGCAATCATTCGACAGGGACTTGAATACTTTTCCTCTATTAAAGACCCTGTCGTTGAAGCAGCTAAATTTCGATATCGAATATCTAATCCGAACATCCAGCTCAGAGAACCATTTAAGTATGAGAATTTTAAACTTGCTGCTAACCAATTCCCCCTCTATGGCGAAATTGTTTTGAGGGCAGGGCCATCCTGGTTAGGATATAGGTTCCGGAGTCCAATCATTTGGCATCCTGCACCCGGATATCAAGCCTTGTATGAGATGCCTGAGGGCCAGACAGGCCATTTCTTTGATCATTTAGTTTCGCATCACGGCTGTAGGCCCTCACACGAGATTCCATCTCCAGCCTACTCACTCACTGCTTTGCATGTCAACTACAATGTTTTCATGAGGCCATGAAAAAGGGTAAGCTGGCGGGTGTGTGGAGTATCAAAGAAGGTATGCTTCGATGGTTATTTTAGCATCTTTTCATTATAACTTATAAGCCTTTTGCATTAGAAACTTAGACAATAATAAGGATTTATAAGGAAACACATGAGATTAATAGAGAACGCTGATAATTGTCATTCCTATGTGCAGGAGGGAGGAAAAACGGAAAGTGGCCATCCCAAAGGAAAAGACAAAGATGAACTAACTATTGTCCCTTTGACGAGAGACCGCGTGCAAACCAGATCAAAACGGACCAACCCAGGAAAGGAAGCAGAGATACCAGCTCGGAGCAGAAAAGGAAAGAAAGTGACTCAGGATTAACGATTATGCGAATCCCGAGGGATCGCTATTTTACCTATTTCTGCATCTAGATATCTCCGTCATCATCCTTATATAAGGGATAGCGTTGTTAGCTAGAGGGGAGGACTTTTTTTATGTAATTTCTTTTAAGAAGGATCAAGACTATGATCTTTATGTTCTGTTAATGGTTGGAGTTACTGTAATTCTACTTCATGCATTAATACAGACTTGGTTACTCTTTTATCTTTGAGCCTGGATCAATCTTAAGTGGTATACCCCTAGAGGCTAAGGGCCCGGCCCTGGAGGACACTTGCTCTTGTACCATTATGCGTGGTTTCTGTGTGGTTTGTTTATCAACGTGATCTAGTAATTTGTTGTGTTTTAAGAACGTTTATATTACATGCTCTGTTATGTTCAATTCATTTAATGCTCCTACAAACAAAAGCCTTGTATTGACGCTGAATCATGTTACCAATTCTTTAAGTGTTGGTTAATCTCTACAGGATACTGTCATTCCATTACAGAGTTTTATGCGATTGTGCTTTAGCATTACAGCATTTATCTTGAAGAGTCTGATTTCACATAGTTATTGAATCCTTGGATGTTATTGTTTTCGTCTTGAGATGCAATCATATGCTTCTATTTAGAGTGATAACAGAGTCAGATTAAGCACGTTGTGTTTATATGGTTTTAATATTATTTCATCTTGGATCCATAGGTAGTGTTGTTCCATAGTATGTGTACATCTTTAAGAGCGAAGGATTGATGTTTGGATTGGTGTGATTAAATAGAGTTACAGCTTGACGAACTTGGTGACTGCTTATTTCTAACTTGCTGTTCCATTTCTGAATTGTTGTTCCATTTCAGTTGTTGTTCCATTTCAATTGTTGTTCCATTTCTGAATTGTTGTTCCATTTCTGAATTGTTGTTCCATTTCAATTGCTGTTCCATTTCTGAATTGTTGTTCTATTTCAATTGCTGTTCCATTTCAAGATTGTTGATTTATTGTTTTCCTTACTTGCCATTTCTTATTTATTAAGGACGATCTTAGGCTGTAGTGAGCATCGGCATCTGCTACCTGGCTCCCAGACCTATGATCTGCTCCCATCAGTTTTGAAAGGGATGGGTTATTGCTACCGAACCCTTGAATGATGTGTTGTTTTATTTCATTGCTATTTTCTTTACTTGTCGTTTCATTTCTATTTATTAAGGACGATCTCAGGCTGTAGTGAGCATCAGCATCTGCTACCTAGTTCCCAGACCTCAGACCTATTCTCATCAGTTACGAAAAGGATGGGTTATTACTACCGAACCTTTGACTAATGCATTGCTTTGTGTGATTTAAGCCTTTTGAAGTAGTTAGGTTGTAGACTCGCATCAATTTACTTTTGTAGTTTTAAACAGCTGTACTACGAGCATTACTCTGACAAGTGTTAAGCCTCAGACTGAGACACTCTTTGAAATAGCCAGACGTTTCCGGATTGACATATTAATGTGAGGTAACTAGAGGTGAAAGTGACCCTTTTTATAGCTCTACAGCAGGTAACAAACTTACTGGAGTAATTCCTGATTCAATTGGTGGAATGAGCTCTCTTCAGAAGCTAGATTTGAGCCGAAATTTGTAGAATAAAGGAGGAATTCACCAGGAGCAAGTTTATTCCTTTATCCAGGCCTGGTGGATTACTTATGGAAAAGGAACCTATGGAGTCTTCCTTGGAGGCCTTCAAACTCTCTAAACATGAAGCTCCTGAGCATTGACTGATCCAAGCTCACAAAATGATATGGACCAGTATTAGTCTAGGGATTCCTTGAGTATAGAGTTATTCTTTTCTGGGCTCAAGGAAATGTTTACGGAAAGGAAACCCCTAGAGTCTACTATGGGCAATTCATACACTCTAAACATGAATGCCTCGAGCACAAACTACTTTAGTCTCACTAAAACAATAAAGTAGTGGTAGTTTTGTGCATTGAATTATTCCTTTTCGGGCCCAAGGGAATAATTACAGAAAAGAAGCCCCCTTGGAGATCTCTCTCCAGGCATTTCCAACTCCCTAAATAAGAAATGCCCCAGGCAATTGTCATCTTAGGCCTGGTAAAAACCCATGAGATGATAGACAGGGTTCTAGTGCTATCCCACAGCAGATTTGATGCTAATTTGTCAAAAGAATTACATATCTATGTTCTATTTCCTATGTTTAACTAGTTTTGTTCTCAAGTACTTAATGTTGGGCTAGAGTTTTCCTAAGAATCAGTTGTTTCAAGATTCCAAAATATTTGTAATTATATGAATGTTCAAGTGTTAATCCTGACAACAGCACCATCAATCTCTTAAAAACATATAAGTCTCTCAAAAGTATGTAAACTTTGATGTTAAAGCACCAAGAAGTCTTCTTAGAAGTTGGATCTCTTAGTTCACTGCAAAATCATTGTTCTCTGCACAGTGAGGAAACATGTTTCAACCGATGGACCTAGAAGGCATTCACACTATCTTCTATACCCAAGATCATCACAATGACACAGGTATTGCACTTAACTTACCTAATTTGGTCTCGGATAGTTCTAATGCTCACCAAATGTAATTGTATTTTACCTAATTTCCTAAAAATTTGGGCTCTATTCCTATTTCCACCCTCACTTCCTAACGTATTCCTGGATTTGATTGAACCACTTCCCATTTTGGCTTCCTCATTATCATGATCGGTATCCTTTCCTCACATATGTTCATAATTCAGGCATGATTTCCCTTGATGGGCATGACATACACCAAATCTATGGGCTGGATGCAGGGTATTATTCCTTAGAGTACGCACAGGTGTGAGTATGATGTGACAAGCAATCCTTGGTTGAGGTCGACACTGAGTCTATTCCATATCAGCGGTCCTTTGCCGACTTTTGTTCACATATGATGCCATAATGATGAATCATTGTCACCTCTCTCTCCAGAAGGTGGCCAAAACATTATTTCTCTCGATGTCCATGACTCCAGCATGAAATACACATTCCTTTCTAAGTGCATTACCTTAAGTTCCATTCTCAAATTTTTAGTTGCTACATCCTTCCTATCTATTCACAATCACTGCATGCGAATTGTTCTCACCGCAGAGGTGTCTCGTAATTTCAATTGGGTGCTAATTGTGGAGTGACATTTGATATAAGGGAGTCGGTTCGTTGGTGCAATTGATCACTTGTCTGTGCTAGCGCATTCTACATGTGCACTTAGAATTTGACCATGGGAGTAGATAAGCACGAGCCAACATTTGGCCAGTTTTTGTGGACCCTTGAGTATCAGTATTGTAAGGCTGTCATCGAAGAGAAAGGATGGACAGTTTTTCTCCAAAACTTTCAGGGGTACAATGATGCATTTGCTTTGGCTTTTGCCCAAACATTTGACAGGAAGAGAGCCAAAGTTTGAAACTTGCAACTCAAGATCACAAAGCAGTCTCTTAGCAAAGCAATAAGGCTACCTTCAAGTGGGGAGCATTTCTTCAAGGGCGACCAATTACACATTCCCAATTGTGTAGTGTTTCTAAAACCAGCATATCAGTCACTAAGTTGGACAAAAGGATTCTTGCGTACCTGCATTCAGGATCAATGGCATCCCTTGTTAACTATGATCCAGCGTTTCTTAACCTGCAAAGGAATGTATGACATCATTTTTCTATATCATATTAGGATCTTGATGCATTTTACAGAGGACTGCTCCATAAATATTCCCCATTTCTTGAAATTAAGCCTCCACAAGATGGCTAGGGGAGTGCAATCTGAGGGTAAGAAACTAGAGACTTCCCTCTACCATCATAGCTTGATTAAAATTTTGATTTTGGCTGGACTGAGTAAGAGAAAGAAGTCTTGGGAAGACTTTCTCATAGAGAACTTTCCAAGAGAAGAGAGACAGGTCAAGTGGAGATAGAGGCCTATTGGTAGAACCTTGAAGTCTAGCAGGGAAACCCCTACACCTACCTCATAAAGTACCCCTACTTTCCCCACTTCTCTTGCCCATTATGTGTCACCTCCTCCCAAGAATTTTAAAATTCATGATCCCTCTTCTAGCCAGGCAGCTGAGCCTTCAAAAATACAGTTAGAAAAGAAACAAAAGGAGAAAAGGGGAAGGGAGACCTTGACCTCCACAGATGAGTCAGCTGAAATTCCCTCAACAGGTCAACAAAGTCACCAGCCCAAGAAAAAGGTTAGCAGAACCTTGTTTCCTGCTTACAAAACTTCAGCTCCTACTATAGAAACTTCTATACAAGGTAGAAGAAGGGCTCAAAGCATGAACAAACCTCCTCACACCCCATCTACATTTTGAGTTGTCAGTCCTCAACAAGTGTTTGTAACCTCATCTCCAGAGTTCATTGCTCAATATCCATTATCTCTCCCTCAGTCGCCTTCACCTCCACTGCAGTCCCAAATTCTCGATGACATTGCCTAGGATTTACACACTTCCACTCAACCTTCTGCCAATCAAAAACAACAATTTTCTTCACCTAAACATAGTGTAAGTCAGATGCCTGGAAGAAGTCCTTCCCAACAATCCACAACTCCAGCAGCTCCAGAAAGGACACCTGTTTTTGAAGAAGAAGAGAACCTAAGAATTAAGTTGATCAGACTCCATAAAAGGATTGGTAAAGTCAAAGATCAGGCTCATAAATTTAAGGTATGATTTCACTATGTCAGAGGAGTGAATAAACAATTGCGTGAGAGTAACTTGAGACTCTTCGCTCAAAATGATGCTTTGAAGAGAAAGAATAAATAGCTCTTGACATGGAAAGAAACTAGGAATTGTCTTGCAAAAAGGATCAAGGCTAAAAAATTATCCAGGCACTTCACCAAATGTTTAGTGCCAGTGAAAAGAGGACTTGAAGTCTTGGTCAAGGCAGCTGGCCTTTGACTAGACACTTAGGTGATTCAATCTCTTTTGGTTTGAGATGCATGAGAACATGCAACACCTCAAGCATGGGGGAGATGTTGGACTCCATTTCTGTCTCTGCTCATACACTTTTCATACTACTTTTTGCCCTGTTTTAACCTATAGTTGAACTCTTTTCATGTCATTTTGACCTCCTTGTGCCTGGACTATACCAAATTCCTATCCAAGGTAAAAGCATTACAAATGGTGTTGTTTTAACTATTTTGATGATAAATATTAGGTAGTTGAAAGTGTGCTTGTTTGTTTACTAATCATTATGGGTGATATATGTGAAGATTTCTCTCACAGGGACCCAGGACTTCTGCATCAAAAGAGAATTTTGCACTTAAAGAAGGAACTATACCTAAGGCATCAATCTAGAATTTCACTCTAGGAAATTACACTTGAAGATTTTCACTTAAGGATGAGCAAGATGGTCAACATGACCTCATCGAATTAAATGAGGAATATCGATGCTTCTTATGCATAGCCAACTTTCAACTTCCAAAATAGAGTTTTGTCTTATCATTTAGATCTTGTATATCAAATTGTTGGTTGCTAAACCTTGATTAGAATGGAAATCAAATTGGCATCTCCATGATTTGATTTTTACTAATTATAATATGTAAGTTGGATTATAAATCCTGTAGAAAACAATGTGGAAAAGGGGAGATACATGCATACATACTCAGGAATCTAAACTCTTTTGTTTTACTATTGTTCTACTGAGATTTATCAATGAAAATGATATTTGCATTGGTTCAGCGTTGAAGAAGAAGTTGTGATTGCAAGAGCTTGTAAATGGTTGATATAGTTATATGATCCTCTTCATCTTACTATAAGTTTCATACCTAGTAGTGGCAAGGGCCCACCACCACTGGGCAATTTAATCCTATAGCTAGTAGTTGATTTGTTGCTTTTAGTTTTAATTCATTTCTCTGAATTGTTTTGAAAAGAATTTAAATCTAGTTTCCAGCATTTGACCGATTATGTTAGTTTGTTTCTAGAGCATCTGAATCCATTTTGTTTATAGAGTAACAACATTCTGGCATTTTGGCATATCTTGCTTTGGTCTTTGAATGAGCTAGTTCATAAGGTTGGATTTGGTTATATGACGAATGGGTAGATTAATTAGAATTTACAGTTGATTGGATTGAGCATTCACTACAGATTGATCTCAGTAAAAACACATTCCTTTGATTCCCTTTTCACTTACCAAGAAATAGGCACTCTCTATTTTCAAAACGAATTAATGGTGAATGTAATGACCTCTGTTCACTTTGTCTTCGATCCATCATGTTGATAGCCTTGGTTCTTTGCTTCTGATATAAAATTCATTTCATAACCTCTACGTGATTGTTCCATCCCTTGTTTTATTACCCTCTCGCAGCTCTGTTGGCATAATCCACCGTTGTGAGTGGGCCAAGTCCGTGAGTGGTTGACATCTCCACGGAAGTTCTGTTACACAATAGTGTTTCCCAATCGTGGGGATAACCCAAATCACAAGCTTGTATGCATGCTTTTCTGAGTGAATTACACAACGATCATATAAATTCCTCCATAAAATTCTGATTACAAATACTTATCTGAGCTTGAAGAACACTGAATGAATGATGTGTGTAAGGTTTATGCAGCAAGAGAATTAGAATTCACATTGTGGAGTATCGATCTCATAAGATCATTGAAACTTAACATAAAAATCCCATAATTGTCAATTGAACCTGGTTTTATAATGATAATCTAATAATCCTTAGGATAATTGAGTTGCTGAGATAGATAATTCCACTCTCTATTTTCCATTCATAACTTTCAAACAAGCAGAGCATGTGTTAAGCATTAAAAATTGATTCCCAGAACAGAGTTGAAGAATAGTTAGTTACTAGAGGATTGTTTCTCTCTTTGATTGATTAGATCCGGCAGAAGATTACTTTTAGCTCAAATTTCTATTGTTTTAAAATAGAGTATAGGTTTGGAGTGACATAGGTTCACCAGTTTGAAGACAAGCTTTCATTGGTTTGATAAGAGGAGTTGGCATCTCATTTAGTTAGGTTTTCCTTTCATGATGGTTGAATGCAAGTTTATAGGTTGTATTTTTGTTAAGCTAGGGTTTGATAGCAGATTGAAATTTATTGTATCCTTTTAATTTCAGGCATAGGATTTTGATTTTTATGGTACTTAGTCAAACAAACAAGATGATTGAAATAGGTTTTTAGTTGGAAATTCTTCTGACTTGCACCCAAGAGTGAAGCTTATCATAGAGTCCTAAAGATTTAAAGTTATCTTTGAAAAGTTTAGTTTCAAGTCTACTTGCCCTTAGAATATGCTTGAAGTAAATTAGAAATTGCAACCTTTCATTCAAAAGTAGCATAGGTAACAAAATTAGGGTTTCTTAGGGTTTTTATGGGATTTGAGTTATTTGATCAAGTGTTGTAATAAGAAGTTCTTGCTTAGCATATATCTCGTGATTCATAAATAAGATTGGGATTTCATTTAAGTATAATAGTTTTAAAGTACGTATTCATTAAGAGTTTCAAAGTTAAAATTTGATTATTGATTGTGCTTGCTAGAATTTGATTAATTGTGTGCTAGATTCAACTAAATCATTTTATAAAGGAAACCATTAGAACTCTGACCAAGAAATGAATTTAGAAAGAGCAATACAACTTGTGTTTATGAGCCTAGATTGACATATAGATTTAGGAGAATTAATATACTCATTAAATCTCCCAACAACCCCGGTTAGGAAATCACCAAGGAAAATTCCCCCCAGAGCAACGGAGTAAGGAGAGAATGGATACACATAAGCAACCAATGGAGCCCCAAGATCTAGATGAGGAATAAATAGTTGGCGAATTTGAGGATACCAGCGTAGCCGAGGTGGAACCAATATCCAAGTTAACACCCTATATGCCACCGAGGAAGCCAACTTCGAAGGTAACAAATGACCCAAATTATATCAAATACAAGATATTTACACCCATGTTACCATAGGAAGTGCTGATTGAGGGAGATTTATTGGCTAGGGTGCCACAATTGTGCATGGAGGACTGGGATTTCAGTGATCGCAACAAGTATCCCCAATTCGAGCCCAGCAAGTACCTCTAATCTATTTATTAAGAAGAAGCCAGAGTGACAAGGTTTGAGTCAATGAAGTGGGTAGTGGGGATTCAACACACTAGGTTGTTGAATATCCTTTATGTTCCACACTTTGGGCGCAACAACATAAACACAATTTGTGTGCACCAACTATTGGAATTGGTACATGATGGGCGTTTGTGGCTCAAAACAACAATCCCGATTGACGATATGTTAATCCCAAGGATTGTTGTGTTGTATTACCAAGGAGCAAACCCTCACGACGCATTTGTCGGGAAGTCTCAGGAAAAAAAAGTTGGTCTATTAGATGAAGAATGACTTCGACTTAGTCAAGAAGTCCTCGAGCTATGTTATTATCTTTATTAATTATGAAGCTGTGTATTTTGCCGCATCCATTTTGGCCAGTAAGATCATGAGGAAGTGTCGGACAGACGAATTGTCGACCCCAGTTGTATCCTTGGCTATGCAGTGCAGCAAGCGGATCCAATTTAACTGGGTCAGGTATCTATGTCAAGATTTTTTGGATGACTGTCAAGAAGCACAGGAAGAAGGGAAGCCATTCCACTATGGATGGCTATTGATCTTAATTTCATTGGTAACATTGAGAACGTCAGAGGAGTCACAATTCACTAATGTGGACCCTTATATGTGTGAGGCTGTGAAGTTTTCCTCGCTGTGGGCATCTAACGAACTGACCCAGGCTACAGAGAACAAAATGTTTTGGGTTCTATTTTAGATGGATCTGTGCACAGTCATTAACCAAAGGCTACATATATCACCCACATTATTTCAACAATATAGTGACATTGTCACCTTTAAATCATATTTTCGCAGTATCATTATCCGTGCCAAGAAAGATTTGGAGAAGGTATGGTATGAGCTACCATACTTAGTTTCTGAAGAGGAAATCGTGATGGTCATCGACAAGTGGTCGAGTAATTGGCTCACCCCAACTGGAACAGAGACAAAGAAGGTGGGTACAACTAAGACCACTAAAGGAATGTAGGCCGAAAAATCAGTGACTAAGAAGGATACAAAGAAGGTGCCTCCCACGGCCACAATTGACCTTGAGGAAAAGACTGCGCAGGAAACCGAGTGCACAATTAAGTAGGATATTGACGAGGGGGATCAGGGTGGTGAAGACCCTGTTGTGGACACGAAGGACGTTGATTCCCGGTTTATAATAAGGAAGTGGCAGAAGAAGAGATTTGGCAGTGCGCGGAAAAAGCAGAAGTCAGATAAATCCTCTAGCGCAAAACCATTGGTCCTTTATGAGGGGGACTTTGAAAAATTGGATACACCATCTGAGCTACGACGGAGGAATGTGGGGATATATTGAAGATCAATACAGGGCAGTATTGACAAACATTCAACATGGCCTTAAAGAATTGCAGGTTCAGACGAGCATATCCAAGCGAGCGCAACACCTTCGACAACAGAGCTTACCACTAACCTCTGAGTATTACATTTGTTAGAAGGATCACTACAGAAGATAGGGACAATGCACAAAAATTAATCTAAGCCTCAATATTGTGGCACCCCCCCTTCAGACATTGCATGAGCTACATCAGGGTGTCACAAATGAGCTCAAGGTACGGGAGAAGCGAGCTTTGTTGGTCATCAATGAAGTCAAAATCAATAACCAACAAATGTTGAAAGAAAAGACTAAAGCACTGTAAGATTGCGAGGAGGTAGATGCGCGCAGCCAGCAGCTAGAAGAGGCCATAATCAAAGTATGCAATGAGCTTCCAGAGCTCCAAATCCTAGCCGAGGCAGCTTCAGTAGAAAAACTTCAAAAACTAGCAGTAATAGTCAAAGAAACAAAGGAAAAGGTGGGCAAGGTTAGATTTGATGCAGATTACAAAACTTCAGATGAAGTTGTAGCCTACAACGCCACCGAAAGTTCGAGAGCAGCGCGAAGCTGCCATAAAAGGTATTATGGCACATATAGTGACTGTAGTCAACTTTTTGAAGATACAATGGAAGTGTGGGCCTCGCTGCAGGATAACCCACATGTACATAATATTGAAGTGGAAACCAGAGATAAGCAACTGCAGTTATATGAGCTTAAAGCAACGGTGCGGGCCTTAGCACCTGTGCAACGGTTCGCCCATCTTCATGAAGGAATGCTTCTGCAGGGATAGATTGATGAGCTACAGAGGAAGGCACAAATCATCTCCACGCGGACACAACCTTGGGTAGATGAGGCCTACCAACGCCATAGGAAGTAGAGGGCAAATTGAAGAGCATGCGGCAAACAAGGAGGAAAATCAAAGTCACAGTAGAAGGGCCAACAACAGAGAAGCTCATGGACAAAGTTCGATAGGCCATAGAGCAATGCACAACAACACTTCATCCATTACAGTCTGCATACAGAGGCCTAAAAGCAAAGATCGAGGGCGTACCAGCTAAGTGACTTGAGGAAAAGTCACATATTTGTGTTGGGGGCCTGTTAGGTAGGAGTCCCCCAGGTCTAAGTTTTGTTCGAGTCATGTAAAGACTCTACATTTTGAGGAGCGAAGCGCGATTAGTACAGGGTTATAAGAGTCAAAGGGAATTTAGGGTGGGTCAAAGCCCTTCTTTTGTAAAGTGATTGGATTATCTATAGTATTTTGAGCTCCGTCCATGGTTTGCGGACCATGGTATTGTAAGGGTAAAAGAATATATAAAAGGATGACTTAGCAAGTCTGGAAAAGTAAGTTAAGTGAAATGTAATGTTTTTGGTCTATAATTAGGAGATATTTTTGTATTTAGGTGAAGGGGAAGGCTCTTGCAGCTGTGTGCATGGAGACCTTGGTAAGTCTGCAGCTACCTACGCAGGCCCCTGCAGTTTTGTGCGCAAGGTCAGAGAGATTGTATTTGTGTAGACTTTAACTAAAAAAGAAGAATTTGAGATAGATCTGTGTATTTTCTTATGTTCACATAGATTATGTGTTTTAGCCTGCTTATGATTCACTTTTGTACATTTCTTCTACAATTGCATCGCCAAGGTTCAAATACTCTTTTATATGATGATAATACATATTAGATTAGTTATGCCCAACTCGCAAGTTTGTTAAGTAGGAAACGCTTTACAACTATTACAATAGGAGTAACAGTTCATGAAGGTTGGATTAAGCTCTAAACTGATAGAAACCTTATAGCCACACTACATAATCCCTTTGGATGCAGAAACCTAGTTCTAGCATTCCCCAATATTACCTCAGGTGAGAATGTGGTATGCGCTACGCAAATCGTTTGTCAAAAGGGTTGGTAGTATAGGGTTTTGTTGGTTATTGCAATTAAATCTGAACCTAGGTCTAAGCCCATGAAGCCAACACCACAATTTCAATACCTAAAGGAGAATTAATTGAAATCTGAAGCGGAGCTCTTCATAAAGTTGTCTAAAAGATGAACGCCTAGACACCATAGTGAATTTCATAAACAAGGCATCTACCAAATTAACAAGCCACG
>APFE030827399.1:669-26125 GCA_000404065.3 Pinus taeda | reverse complement strand
AATTCGTCTAAATATTAAAAGCAAAACTCAAGATAACAAAAACACTTTCGTTCAACAAAAGGAAGCGAAACGAAAAACAAGTTCAAGAAAAACAAAAACCAAAAACTTTTCGAAAAGCTCACTCGAAAGTAGAAACGAAAACAAGAAACAAACAAGGAATTCTTTTGAAATTGCTTTCAACAAAAACCGTCACTTCACAATCGAAAAAAGCAAGAAACACTTTTTGCAAGTTTGTACCCAACAAGAAATGGAAACTCAACAAAAAACAAATGTGCTCAAAAGTGCTTTCGACAATGAAAAGGCAATCCGGAAAACTTTGGTAGCAAAGACCAAAACAAAAGATCAAAAGAAAGATTCCAAGAAAGTTTCAAGAAACAAA
Organism: Pinus taeda; assembly: GCA_000404065.3. Taxonomy (NCBI): domain Eukaryota; kingdom Viridiplantae; phylum Streptophyta; class Pinopsida; order Pinales; family Pinaceae; genus Pinus; species Pinus taeda. Next base: position 25,746 of record APFE030827399.1, on the reverse strand, counting down.
GAAGCAATAGGTCATAAAAACTATTTCGTTAAGCAAACCAAGATGTCACCAAGAACGAAGTTAAACACAAAGATTAATGAAAATCTTTTCTGCTCTGATTACTCAGGGCAGCCAAGATTCCAGTAAGGAAATCTTGTGTGTTTAAAGTGAAAATATAATGACACTCGCAAGCAGGAAATAAGACCAAGACTTCTTACAATTCAAGGAGAAGTTAGAGTAAAGACACTTGCTGGAAAAAACAGATAACTGCTACTGACACAAATGACTGTTTAAACTGACAGAAAACACCAGAAACATTCCAGAAACAAAAATTTTATAAACCTTGAAAATTGCTAAGTATACGCGACTGCACTTAGTGCAGAATGCGTATATACGCTACTAGTCCTGAGGAAACCTGTGTATACGCGGGTTTACTTCAGGCAATAAGCGTGTATACGCTTCTGTATCCAAGAAAATCAGCGTGTATGCAGCCTTTCAAGAAAAATAAAAAAGAAAATTCCAGAAACTGGTCAAACTATAAAATCAGAAACAGACCAAACAGAATCAATAAGCCAGCAAAGTACTGAGCCCTGATAGGCTTGACAAACGCCCAACAAGGAACAACAAGAATGTTGTTCCCCAGTGGAGTTGCCAGTTCTGTTGCGGGATAATATCCCCTAAGGTTCTTGGGTGGAACCTTAGCAGACTGAAAGTTATCTAAGTTAGGAAACACACCCACACACAATCGTTTATGCTATAATAACTACTTCTAGGGTGAGAGGGGCATACCTGAGGTCCTACGTTTGGGTAGTTACTCAAGGGTGCAAACCCTTCTTCACGTCCCTTCCGCTCCTTTGTCCTGTAAAAACCACAATTCCACAAACTACAACAGTATATGGACAAAATTTTACATATAAAATGATCTTTATGTTATATGAGAGATGAGTAAGTTACAAACTTATAAACATCTATTCAAGTATGAACTTCACATATCAATATCATTAACACAAAGGAAAGAGCGTTTCGGGAACAAGACGTGTTTCTTTATTAGATAGATAAAAAAAGATGGAAAAAGAGCAATATCACCTGAATCCGCTTCTGCAGGTTCCAAGCTCAGCCTCCTTCTGGATCCGTCCCGCCTCAAGCCACTAGTAGGTCACCTTCCATTACTCTCTCCAAGATGTGATGGGAAAAAATGAACATCCAAACACAAAGGAAACAAGGGTTTCCTGTACAAGATGGGGGAAGTGCAGAAGGCACAAGGGTCTTCAGACCTGATCAGGGGGATAAAACTCAGTATAATAACCTTGCTCAATGATTTCTCCTCCTTTAGGCCCTCCCCTTGATGTCTTTTTATACCAACTCCAAGGTAGTTTTTTAGTTAGGAATTGGTTGGGGACAGTTGAGGCCACGGGCACTAACAGGTGATCAGCAGGTAAAACCCGCGATCTCCGCCCGAAGATAAGGAATTTTTATATATTTTTAAGTGTTTTAATACATATACGTGGGTTAGGTATGTATGAACCCGCGTATACACGCGTTTGACTCAGGGCAATGTCGCGTACAGGGAATAAAACAATGTTTTTTAGATATATGACCAGGTCTGGAAGGAGGGGTTGCCCTAGGCCATGGCAGAAGCATCACAAACCATACTGGTGAGATTTGGAGCTATAACAAAGAAATAGGCACTCTCTATTTTCAAAACGAATTAATGGTGAATGTAATGACCTCTGTTCACTTTGTCTTCGATCCATCATGTTGATAGCCTTGGTTCTTTGCTTCTGATATAAAATTCATTTCATAACCTCTACGTGATTGTTCCATCCCTTGTTTTATTACCCTCTCGCAGCTCTGTTGGCATAATCCACCGTTGTGAGTGGGCCAAGTCCGTGAGTGGTTGACATCTCCACGGAAGTTCTGTTACACAATAGTGTTTCCCAATCGTGGGGATAACCCAAATCACAAGCTTGTATGCATGCTTTTCTGAGTGAATTACACAACGATCATATAAATTCCTCCATAAAATTCTGATTACAAATACTTATCTGAGCTTGAAGAACACTGAATGAATGATGTGTGTAAGGTTTATGCAGCAAGAGAATTAGAATTCACATTGTGGAGTATCGATCTCATAAGATCATTGAAACTTAACATAAAAATCCCATAATTGTCAATTGAACCTGGTTTTATAATGATAATCTAATAATCCTTAGGATAATTGAGTTGCTGAGATAGATAATTCCACTCTCTATTTTCCATTCATAACTTTCAAACAAGCAGAGCATGTGTTAAGCATTAAAAATTGATTCCCAGAACAGAGTTGAAGAATAGTTAGTTACTAGAGGATTGTTTCTCTCTTTGATTGATTAGATCCGGCAGAAGATTACTTTTAGCTCAAATTTCTATTGTTTTAAAATAGAGTATAGGTTTGGAGTGACATAGGTTCACCAGTTTGAAGACAAGCTTTCATTGGTTTGATAAGAGGAGTTGGCATCTCATTTAGTTAGGTTTTCCTTTCATGATGGTTGAATGCAAGTTTATAGGTTGTATTTTTGTTAAGCTAGGGTTTGATAGCAGATTGAAATTTATTGTATCCTTTTAATTTCAGGCATAGGATTTTGATTTTTATGGTACTTAGTCAAACAAACAAGATGATTGAAATAGGTTTTTAGTTGGAAATTCTTCTGACTTGCACCCAAGAGTGAAGCTTATCATAGAGTCCTAAAGATTTAAAGTTATCTTTGAAAAGTTTAGTTTCAAGTCTACTTGCCCTTAGAATATGCTTGAAGTAAATTAGAAATTGCAACCTTTCATTCAAAAGTAGCATAGGTAACAAAATTAGGGTTTCTTAGGGTTTTTATGGGATTTGAGTTATTTGATCAAGTGTTGTAATAAGAAGTTCTTGCTTAGCATATATCTCGTGATTCATAAATAAGATTGGGATTTCATTTAAGTATAATAGTTTTAAAGTACGTATTCATTAAGAGTTTCAAAGTTAAAATTTGATTATTGATTGTGCTTGCTAGAATTTGATTAATTGTGTGCTAGATTCAACTAAATCATTTTATAAAGGAAACCATTAGAACTCTGACCAAGAAATGAATTTAGAAAGAGCAATACAACTTGTGTTTATGAGCCTAGATTGACATATAGATTTAGGAGAATTAATATACTCATTAAATCTCCCAACAACCCCGGTTAGGAAATCACCAAGGAAAATTCCCCCCAGAGCAACGGAGTAAGGAGAGAATGGATACACATAAGCAACCAATGGAGCCCCAAGATCTAGATGAGGAATAAATAGTTGGCGAATTTGAGGATACCAGCGTAGCCGAGGTGGAACCAATATCCAAGTTAACACCCTATATGCCACCGAGGAAGCCAACTTCGAAGGTAACAAATGACCCAAATTATATCAAATACAAGATATTTACACCCATGTTACCATAGGAAGTGCTGATTGAGGGAGATTTATTGGCTAGGGTGCCACAATTGTGCATGGAGGACTGGGATTTCAGTGATCGCAACAAGTATCCCCAATTCGAGCCCAGCAAGTACCTCTAATCTATTTATTAAGAAGAAGCCAGAGTGACAAGGTTTGAGTCAATGAAGTGGGTAGTGGGGATTCAACACACTAGGTTGTTGAATATCCTTTATGTTCCACACTTTGGGCGCAACAACATAAACACAATTTGTGTGCACCAACTATTGGAATTGGTACATGATGGGCGTTTGTGGCTCAAAACAACAATCCCGATTGACGATATGTTAATCCCAAGGATTGTTGTGTTGTATTACCAAGGAGCAAACCCTCACGACGCATTTGTCGGGAAGTCTCAGGAAAAAAAAGTTGGTCTATTAGATGAAGAATGACTTCGACTTAGTCAAGAAGTCCTCGAGCTATGTTATTATCTTTATTAATTATGAAGCTGTGTATTTTGCCGCATCCATTTTGGCCAGTAAGATCATGAGGAAGTGTCGGACAGACGAATTGTCGACCCCAGTTGTATCCTTGGCTATGCAGTGCAGCAAGCGGATCCAATTTAACTGGGTCAGGTATCTATGTCAAGATTTTTTGGATGACTGTCAAGAAGCACAGGAAGAAGGGAAGCCATTCCACTATGGATGGCTATTGATCTTAATTTCATTGGTAACATTGAGAACGTCAGAGGAGTCACAATTCACTAATGTGGACCCTTATATGTGTGAGGCTGTGAAGTTTTCCTCGCTGTGGGCATCTAACGAACTGACCCAGGCTACAGAGAACAAAATGTTTTGGGTTCTATTTTAGATGGATCTGTGCACAGTCATTAACCAAAGGCTACATATATCACCCACATTATTTCAACAATATAGTGACATTGTCACCTTTAAATCATATTTTCGCAGTATCATTATCCGTGCCAAGAAAGATTTGGAGAAGGTATGGTATGAGCTACCATACTTAGTTTCTGAAGAGGAAATCGTGATGGTCATCGACAAGTGGTCGAGTAATTGGCTCACCCCAACTGGAACAGAGACAAAGAAGGTGGGTACAACTAAGACCACTAAAGGAATGTAGGCCGAAAAATCAGTGACTAAGAAGGATACAAAGAAGGTGCCTCCCACGGCCACAATTGACCTTGAGGAAAAGACTGCGCAGGAAACCGAGTGCACAATTAAGTAGGATATTGACGAGGGGGATCAGGGTGGTGAAGACCCTGTTGTGGACACGAAGGACGTTGATTCCCGGTTTATAATAAGGAAGTGGCAGAAGAAGAGATTTGGCAGTGCGCGGAAAAAGCAGAAGTCAGATAAATCCTCTAGCGCAAAACCATTGGTCCTTTATGAGGGGGACTTTGAAAAATTGGATACACCATCTGAGCTACGACGGAGGAATGTGGGGATATATTGAAGATCAATACAGGGCAGTATTGACAAACATTCAACATGGCCTTAAAGAATTGCAGGTTCAGACGAGCATATCCAAGCGAGCGCAACACCTTCGACAACAGAGCTTACCACTAACCTCTGAGTATTACATTTGTTAGAAGGATCACTACAGAAGATAGGGACAATGCACAAAAATTAATCTAAGCCTCAATATTGTGGCACCCCCCCTTCAGACATTGCATGAGCTACATCAGGGTGTCACAAATGAGCTCAAGGTACGGGAGAAGCGAGCTTTGTTGGTCATCAATGAAGTCAAAATCAATAACCAACAAATGTTGAAAGAAAAGACTAAAGCACTGTAAGATTGCGAGGAGGTAGATGCGCGCAGCCAGCAGCTAGAAGAGGCCATAATCAAAGTATGCAATGAGCTTCCAGAGCTCCAAATCCTAGCCGAGGCAGCTTCAGTAGAAAAACTTCAAAAACTAGCAGTAATAGTCAAAGAAACAAAGGAAAAGGTGGGCAAGGTTAGATTTGATGCAGATTACAAAACTTCAGATGAAGTTGTAGCCTACAACGCCACCGAAAGTTCGAGAGCAGCGCGAAGCTGCCATAAAAGGTATTATGGCACATATAGTGACTGTAGTCAACTTTTTGAAGATACAATGGAAGTGTGGGCCTCGCTGCAGGATAACCCACATGTACATAATATTGAAGTGGAAACCAGAGATAAGCAACTGCAGTTATATGAGCTTAAAGCAACGGTGCGGGCCTTAGCACCTGTGCAACGGTTCGCCCATCTTCATGAAGGAATGCTTCTGCAGGGATAGATTGATGAGCTACAGAGGAAGGCACAAATCATCTCCACGCGGACACAACCTTGGGTAGATGAGGCCTACCAACGCCATAGGAAGTAGAGGGCAAATTGAAGAGCATGCGGCAAACAAGGAGGAAAATCAAAGTCACAGTAGAAGGGCCAACAACAGAGAAGCTCATGGACAAAGTTCGATAGGCCATAGAGCAATGCACAACAACACTTCATCCATTACAGTCTGCATACAGAGGCCTAAAAGCAAAGATCGAGGGCGTACCAGCTAAGTGACTTGAGGAAAAGTCACATATTTGTGTTGGGGGCCTGTTAGGTAGGAGTCCCCCAGGTCTAAGTTTTGTTCGAGTCATGTAAAGACTCTACATTTTGAGGAGCGAAGCGCGATTAGTACAGGGTTATAAGAGTCAAAGGGAATTTAGGGTGGGTCAAAGCCCTTCTTTTGTAAAGTGATTGGATTATCTATAGTATTTTGAGCTCCGTCCATGGTTTGCGGACCATGGTATTGTAAGGGTAAAAGAATATATAAAAGGATGACTTAGCAAGTCTGGAAAAGTAAGTTAAGTGAAATGTAATGTTTTTGGTCTATAATTAGGAGATATTTTTGTATTTAGGTGAAGGGGAAGGCTCTTGCAGCTGTGTGCATGGAGACCTTGGTAAGTCTGCAGCTACCTACGCAGGCCCCTGCAGTTTTGTGCGCAAGGTCAGAGAGATTGTATTTGTGTAGACTTTAACTAAAAAAGAAGAATTTGAGATAGATCTGTGTATTTTCTTATGTTCACATAGATTATGTGTTTTAGCCTGCTTATGATTCACTTTTGTACATTTCTTCTACAATTGCATCGCCAAGGTTCAAATACTCTTTTATATGATGATAATACATATTAGATTAGTTATGCCCAACTCGCAAGTTTGTTAAGTAGGAAACGCTTTACAACTATTACAATAGGAGTAACAGTTCATGAAGGTTGGATTAAGCTCTAAACTGATAGAAACCTTATAGCCACACTACATAATCCCTTTGGATGCAGAAACCTAGTTCTAGCATTCCCCAATATTACCTCAGGTGAGAATGTGGTATGCGCTACGCAAATCGTTTGTCAAAAGGGTTGGTAGTATAGGGTTTTGTTGGTTATTGCAATTAAATCTGAACCTAGGTCTAAGCCCATGAAGCCAACACCACAATTTCAATACCTAAAGGAGAATTAATTGAAATCTGAAGCGGAGCTCTTCATAAAGTTGTCTAAAAGATGAACGCCTAGACACCATAGTGAATTTCATAAACAAGGCATCTACCAAATTAACAAGCCACGAATCTGGTGGATCAATTTGAGAAACAAACTCAGTCATGAATGGGGCAACAACTAGAAAGAGTCGAATTTATCATCAATTCCCTTGTCCATCCACACAATCCTCATCGGTCGATCATTATCTTTTCCAGTATAACTTCCGAAGAGAGCCATCATGATTCTGAGTAGAGGGTGATTCTAAGGTCATGGAAAATGTTCATAGTAATAGCAAGTGTGCGAGATGAAGAGTGCTACATATGCATGGTGGCAGTTCTCATGTGATTCCACATTGTGGGATATCCATCTCCAAACATATAACCAATACATTGAGCCGTTCTTGGGCAAGGAATCCCCCCAAGGAATGTTGGAGCTCAAAGCCCAAGTTTTGACCGAATTATGTTGTGAAGCTCCTTGAATTGCAGGCGCGAAAGTATGTTAGCGTCACAGGGTTGTCCGCCCTAGTTTTGTAATGTAATGTCAGCCTACCCATGGTCCGTGGACTGTGGGATTTTATAAATAGAGCGAGGCTCTAAGTGAAAAAGAGAGTGAACTAATAAAGAGTAGAGAAGCAAGAGTCTAAGTGACTAAGTGTAATGTGTGCTTTGGGTCGTAGAGTAGGAGAAGGCTCTACAGCTGAGTGCATAGAGGCCTAGTAGTCTGCAGCTTAGTGCGCAGGGTGGAGTCAAGTCTGTAACCAAGGAAGGAATTAATAAAGAGAAGTTTTATCATAATTCTATATATCTGTTCTTGGGTTATTGCATGGTTGATACAATTTGTGAATATACTATTTAATTACTGCGCACCTGTAGGAATGGTTTATATTGCTAAGTATAACTTAAAGCATGCAAGTAGGCTAAGATAATCAACTAACATTGAAACATCACTAAAGTCTCGGGTAATACCGCAGAACCGCAGCGGTCAGCCCTTGAGTAGGGCTACACGAAGGCGGTATCTCAGGTTGCAAGGTACGAGAAAGTGCGGGAAGCAACTTGTGCGCAGGGTCGAACTGCGGACCACTTGAACTCATTAGACATCTCCAGGGTGCGGAAAACTGGTTCTAGCACCCTCCCATACTACTTTGAGTGAGACCTTAGTCTGCGCTCCGTAGACTGTTTCCGAAAGGGCTAGTAGTACCGAGATTTGTTTGGCTAAATCATCTCTGAACCTAGGCCAGGCCCCAACAAGCCAACAAAATGGTACCGTTGTCGGGACCGAGATCTGCATAAGAGATGTCTGATGTCGTATCATTGGAATGCGACAAAGAAAGAAATTGAAGAGTAGTTGGATAGGAAGATTCACAAGTTCGCAGTGCAGGAAAACAAGAATCTGTGAGTATAGAAGGAAGAGTGGTTAGAGCGCTACTTATATAAGGAAATCCATGAAATTTTCTTTGCATCCTTCCCCTATGAGTTGTACGAGTGGATCGTAAAGTTAACAGACAGTCAGGGAAGGTGTAGCCTGGACAAACCTATTGTGTGGACTCCAGAGCTGGCGTGTAGACTAGAAGCATCGGAAGATAGAATCCCGCGCATTGTGGACCATTAGCTCGATCGGATTATAGGGGGTTTATCACCAAGTTCACGGTAGATACTTCAGTCAGCTACAACGAGGTTGAACGACGCTTCCTTAAAGGACCACAAGGTGAGTATGTTAAATCTTTGAACACTTGGATTAAGATGATACTGTGTGAAAAGCGGGTTATGCGAATAAATTAATGTTTGGGGCTACGCGAAGTGGGAGGATCTACAGAAATGAAGGTATCGCAGAATTAAAAACTAGCCCTTTTATTTCACCTCCGCGAGAAAGCGAGGAAGAGCTTGCAAAGGTTTCACCAAGAAGTGCAATCAGTTTGATAAGGCAGCGAATTCCGCACATACCACTTCCACCTACACCAGCACCAGTTTCACAATCTTCACCCACACCACCTCCGCCACCACCAAAGTTCAATATGGAAAGTGCAATAAAATTGTCGGTGTTCAAAGGAGTAAGGAATGAAGATCCGGACCAATTTTGGTTCGTGGTAAAGGTTGTATGGGAAGCGCAGGGAGTCATGGATGACAACATAAAGAAAGCAACATTGGTCAGCGCTTTGTAGGATCGTGCACTGACGTGGTACATTAAGTATTCCAATGACAATCCAAACACAGGGATCACAAATATCCAAGCTGCGCTAAACAGGGAATTTAGCAGGCCAAAATCAGAGACACGGTCGATTATCAGACTTAAGGAAATCGCGATGCTTCCAAGCGAGACCCCCTGGGAGCTCGACCAGAGACTAAAGGGTATGATTCATGAAGCCAGCATGACCTTGACGGATCAGCAACACCGCGCATGGTTTGTAGCTTCGCTAATGCTGCATATAAGGACCGCATTGTCACAACAGAAGCTATCCACTTAGGCCGAGGCCTTGGAGATCACAATGAGACTGCATGAGACCCCGATACAAGATTCTAACCTGAGAGTCCAACAGATCCACACACAGTTGAAAAACTTGTGTCTTGAGATGTAGAGTTTGAAACAAGATAGGACAACTCACCTAGAAGTGCGCGAGGAAGTATGGTCCATAAAGTGCAAAGGCCAGGGACATGACAAGGACCATTATCTGGTTTTTGCGAACTACCTAGTGGGAGGAAGGCTAATGCCATTGAGATCAGAGGCACAAGTAGGACTGATACTGATGCCTGCATTATGGTGTGCGATTTGTCAAATAGGAGGGAAGCATGCTACAGATAACTGTCATCTATTACAGAAGTATGTGTAGACGTCCCAGCAGTTGTTCTGTAATTTCTGCAGGTCAATAGGCTACGATGAGCGTACCTATATAATTTACAAACTGATGATGGATTGGACTCCTACCTACAGAGTTCAGACTGAAACATGAGCCCTCAATCAAAATGCAAGGATGAAATGCACTGGATTTCAAGAGCGTGGACGAGGTCGAGGTGGAATGGGGCCAGGAAGGAATCGCGGACAGTTGATTTGTTACAATTGCGGAGGGCCAAGTCATTATGCTCACGATTGTACAAATCCGACGAGAGCATCATGTTTATATTGTACCCAGTTTGATCATGAGACAAAAGACTGTCCCATGCTGATAACAAGGTTGCGCGATAAAGGAACACTCCAACCTCCCCCGACTCAGAACCTGCAAATGATGAGGTCTGAGTCGTGTGAGGAAGACCCGAATGTAAATATCATGATCCGAAGTGGTATCACAACAGGAGATGACAAAGGCAAGTAGCCCGAAGAGAGTGCCTGGGTTTGCAAGGCTCCAACGAAGGAACCAAAATTTGATTTGGAGTGCTCTAAGGAGACATTCATGGAAGCTAAGAAAAGCTTCATAGAGGCCTCCACTTCAGGTAGTAAAAACAAATTAGAACCGGAGATGGACCCATCAATGCTCACTACCTTTCTGGAGACATGCATGAAGTTGTTGCGCGATAGCAAAGCGATGAAGTGGCTGCAAGAACTCATCACTAGATGTGCTAGATCAGGAGAGCCGTGCATAGTCCGAAAGCTCGAGAAGCACACAATGCGAATAAGAAGAGAGATGAGATTGACCGCGTAGATCGGGGAATATGAGATGGATCAAGTGATTTTGGATCTAGGATCAAACATGAAAGTCTTGCCAAAGCAGACATGGGAGTGCATGGGTAAGCCCGCGTTTCAATGGTCTCCTATTCAATTGCAAATGGCGAACCAACAAAAGATCCTATCGATGGGAAGATTGAAGGAATAACGATAGATATCGAAGGTGCAAGCGCACTTGCAGATTTCGAAGTGACAGAGATTGTTGATGATAACAATCCCTATCTCGTGCTATTGGGAATAGATTAGCCCAATGACATGAATGGAGTGATAAATCTAAAGAAACGCAAGATAATTTTTGAGAAAAAGTCACTACGCGTAGTGGTACCTTTAAACCCTACAGAAGGATCGCGCTACACAGAGCCGTTGCATGACTACAAGAATGACGACAATCTAGACTATATCTACAAATTAACCACATGGGAGCAGGATTGGGGGAATCCAACATTGGATGGCGGGATTTCGTGGGAGTGTAAAAGTTCCTGCAACTCAGATTCAGACGATGAGATAGAATGATGGCAGAACTAGTTACACTTGGTAACCACGCTCAACTGCAACATGATGACAAGATCGTTGCGCTGCGTGGCAACAGAGGTAAGATATCTGCCTATGTATGACGGGCTGACAATGATGGATGATTTCCTAAACAAATTTGAAAGAGAAGTGCCAGAACAGCAGCATTTCGATGCTCTGAAATGGGCACTGTGCGCAACAACTGCAAGATGGTGGGGTACGCATCAAAGGAGTTTTGAGGACTAGCACGAATGTAGAAGGATGACGCTCGTGCAGCTTGGAAAGCCTCTAATGCGGATGAAATTTGGGTATGATGGATGAAACAGCCTGCGCACCCACCTCTTCAGATGGGTACAGGCGTATGGTACGCAACCTGCACGAACGCACACTATCCTCGCGATGCGAAACAATACCAACAAGCAGGAGCGAGCAAGACAAGGACGTGAACGATGAAGTATGATAAGACCTAGCATGCTGAAGATTATCCTCGTGGAATCCTTTGACAAAGTATTCGAAGTACTAAACGTGATCCACCATGTGAGACGAATTGACTGGGACCTGCGCGTACCAGTGGTTCTATGGGCTTATAGGACCATGTGCAAAACCCTGACCACACAGGCACTTCTGACACTGACGTATGAAGCATATATTGTAATCCCTATGGAGCATGCAAAGCCTAGTCCGCGCATAACAGCACCCGTAGATACGACAGTTCGCGAAGCCCGGAAAGAAGGAATCACCCAGCCACAAGAAACAGAACACATGTGACTTGAGGAAGAAATCCAACAGGGAAACCTTAGACTCCGCGAACTTGAAAAAGAAAGGGTATGGTTAAGGAAGAAAAGTGCTTTGATGAACACGGAGGTCAAGAAGCTAAAGGACAAGATAAAGGAAGAGTTTCTCGCCAAAAAAACTAGGATGGTAAGGCAAGGTGTGTACGATCATGCTAACAAATTGGAAAACTATCATCATGAATTGGTTAATCTGATGCCTTGACTTGGACCACATATGGCTAAGCGTAGTGACCGGGGTAGCGCATTGCAAATAGTGAAGTGCATGATGCTAGCCACAACAATAGAAGGTGGGGATTCTCCAAGAACCGTGATGGAGGACAGGATGGAGCTCTACACGAGTGGTGCGACCACCTGACTAGCCAAGGGAAGGATAGTCTTAGCGCTCCAAGCAGTTGGAAGGGAGTGTGGGGCTATAAACTATCCTGCCCGAGAGCTGTGCGATGTTAGAGATGCGTGCAGAAACAGAGAGTCACAAGGTCTGTGACCACGCACGGGGGGCTACACTGCTGCGCGGGTTGACCAGAAAGTGACCATTGAAGTCACTATTCATAAAGGATGCTCGACTTGAGGCCAAATGGAGCGGGCGACAGGCATTTAAGACGCGATTTATGGGCAATATTTGGGAAAATCTGCTACCAAAAAAGCATTAATGAACCGGAATTGGGGGGAGTGGTCGAATTTGAATTCAAAAAGCACTACAAAACACAAAGGGCTGCCCAGCAAACAACACTTGGTCATTTGCGAATTGAGCGATTGAGCAGAGCCCTGAGTATTGAGAGTCGAGCATTGATTGAGACCTTGAATTCGCGAGTGACAATTTGCATCACAGCTACAATGACAGCAACTAAGGATGGTCTGGGAATAGAAGAGGTAACCGTCGGTGAGGCCGTGCAGGCCCTAACCGCGGAGGATGTTCTAGAAGGTGTCGGGACTGTGGCAGAGATCCCAAAATCACCATGTACGCCAAGACCCAAGAAGGATAAACAAGCAATGGCTCCCGTACGTGTATCCCCACAGAACCCGCTGCACAAAAAATTGTCTATGGAAGAGAAGGGGAAAGCTGTCACGATAGAAACAGATGAGGAAGAAGAAGATTTACAGGCACTTATCATTGCAGAGGAAGAAGACGAAGGCATGGAGCTGGATACTCAACCCAGGCACTCTGCGACAAAACTACCTACCTATGCCCCTCTACAAAAAGGGAAGGCCAAAGTCCCCAAGGACCTAGACGAGACCAAGAGTTCGCTCCAGACCCCGCTCCTCCCAGATGGCATTACGTTTGAAGGCATGCACCTAGGCCACGTGCCGACCATGAAATTTGAAGATTGGGACCTCACTAATGACGAGAAGTTCCCACACCTGGAGATTGGAAACCTCATGAAGCAGCACACCGCGGGGTGGTAACAACATTAGAGTCACGAAAATAGTTGTGTTGTGTGGAAAAGGCCGGGTTGCTAAACCTACTCTGGGTGCCACATTTCCACTACCCCCCAATAACCATTTTCGTCATGAGGCAGCTGCTCTGCCTGGTGCATGATCAATATTTATTGGAGGATCCGATTCCCATCATGGCATACTTGATTCATTGCATTTCTCAGCTTTCGTACAAAGGAAAGAACCCCACGACCATATCGAAAGGAAAGGGCAGTGATTTGGCCCTCGCGGAGGCCATGAAGATGAAGTACAAGTTGGAAAAGAAGAAGAGGGGTTACGCCATCTCTAGCATCAAGGACAAAGTGGTACATGTGGCAACCCAAAATTTGGCAGGAAAAGTTATGCGGAAGTGCCGCGCAGACGAGGTACCTGCACCGATGGTCGCACTAGCTGAGCAGTAAGCGGAGCGAGTCCAGTTTAATTGGTCTGAATTCCTCCACACAGAATTCTTAAAGAATTGTCATGAAGCCCAGGAGTAGGGTAAAACCTTCCATTATGCATGGCTATTGCTGTCCATAGTGCTCGTAGTAGGGGAATTACCAGAGGATAGTCAATTCCCCACAATTGACAGAGATTTACCGGAGGTCGCAAAGAATGCTTCACTCTGGGCCACGAAGGACGCGGCAAGGATACGCAACATCAAAATCTTCTGGGTGCTCATGGAGATGACCATCCAAAAGTGGATCAACCGTAAGCCGCAGTTGTCGCCCATGGTTTACAACAGTCTGTAGAGTTTTGTAGAATCCAAGGCAGACATGCACAACATCTTTATCGGGGTGCGCAAGGATCTGACGAAGCAATGGATGAAGCTACATTTTGTAGCCACTGACAATGCCATTTTTACTGTCTTGGAGGCATGGCCTCCAGAATGGCGCGCCCCCGACATTACAGAATTCGAGAGATCAGCAGCACAGAAGAAGAAAGATGATGTCAAGCTGCGCATTGCAAAATTGGCTGAGAAAAGGTGGAAGGAAACAGCAGCAGCCGAGTTGTGAGCAGTGCAGGAAGTAATACAGAAAGCCACCGAGAAAAAAATGGCCACAGAAGCAACAACAGCAGCATAGGAAGCAACCACAAAGGTGGGCGAGGACCAAGCAATGCCCTTGTAGGGGCAGGAGGCAGAGGAGGTAGAAACATAAGAAGGAGGCGCAGACCCATGGACCACGTCCACCCAGCTAAAGTGATAATACCCAGTGGAGCGGGCAGGGCCGTGGAAGAAGGTCAAGGCCTCGAAGTTTTCCATTGACCCGATCACCCTAACCAAGGGTGATCTACATGACATCGACGAGACGGTGCACGATGTCACCAATGTGGCTCTTCAGGATTTCATGCAGGAGCACCAAATTATGTTGGGGGCCCTCAGAGCATAGTTTCAAGACTTACAGGTGTGGCCCCCTTAGGTTGGTACTCTTTCAACCAACCTCGTAGTCGTATCCATGGTAGTAGAGCGGATGTTGCGTGCACGAATGACGAACACAATCGTGTTGTCGGAAGGGGCTCTAGTGGCATCAAATGAGGACGACTGGTTGTCGGTTAGCACGATGAAAGGTCTCAGGGTTAATCTCGTTTCCCTTCCATTCGAGACATTATATCTATTACAAGATGAGATAACGACAGAGTTGTGCACTAGGGAGAGTCGCGTGCTCCAAGTCCTCAATGAGCAGAAGATAAACATGGAACAACTTAGCTTGCAGCATGATGAATTGGTGTCTCAAAATCAACAGTTGGTGCAGGTGATAGACGACAATTGCCACAACATTTCGGAGCTGGCCATCCCAGAAGATCTACCAGCAGAGGTGCGGATCCACAGGTTAGCAGTAGGAGCCTGCGAGGCCAAGGAAGAAACGTCAAAGGTTCAACTGGAGCTGAATCTTCAGATCGTCGACCTGCGATTACAGGTGTAGCCATCCACTCCCCCAGAAGTCAAAGAACAACACACTAGCGCTATCACAGCAGGATTAGAGGAAATCGGAGGTGCAGCGCGAGACTGCACCAGCATGTTGGAAGAATCACTTGAGGTCCTCACAACCCTGCAGGAGGACCCCAACATCCAGCGCTTAGAGACAGAGGCATGAGAACTCCAACAACAATATGACAGTGTTCGAGGAACTGCGCAAACAGTGGTCCTCACCCAACAGCTTGCGAGGATGCAACAAGCTAAAGAACTGAAGGAGCAGGTGGATGCAGCATGACATAAGGAGGTAGTTCTCAAAGCGCATGTCTAGCCTTTGATCAACGAGGCCTTCACCATCATGACAGACATCGAAGGAAAGCTCGTGAACATACAAGGGATGCACACATTGATGCAGAGAAGCACTCTAGACATAGAAGTCTGAGAACAGCGCATGCAGCAGATTCAGCAAGCAGTAGCTCAGTGTGCTACTGACCTCCGCGCAGTTCAAGAACACTTGGAGGGACTCCATGCAAAGATTGCCGCACCGACATAGTGACTCGAGGGTGAGTCACGATGTTTGTGTTGGGGGCATGTTGGGCATGGAATCCCCCCAAGCCATGTTTTGGGGCTCAAAGCCCAAGTTTTGACCAAATTGTGTTGTAAAGTTGCGTGAATTGTGGGCGCAAAAGGATTTTAGAGTCACAGGGTTGTCCGCCCTAGTTTTGTAATGTAATGTCGGCCTATCCATGGTCCGCGGACCATGGGATTGTATAAATAGAGGGAGGCTCTAAGTGAAAAAGTGAGCGAAGTAATAAAAAGTAGAGAAGCAAGAGTCTAAGTGACTAAGTGTAACATATGTCTTTGGGTTGTAGAGTAGCAGAAGGCTCTGCAACTGAGTGCACAGAGGCCTAGTAGTCCGCAGCTGAGTGCGCAGGGCGGAGTCAAGTCTGTAACAAAGGAAGGAATTAATAAAGGGAAGTTTTATCATAATTTTGTGTATATATTCTTGGGTTATTGCATGGTTGATATAATTTGCGAATATATTGTTTAATTACTGCAGGCACCGCGAGGAATGGTTTATATTGTTAACTATAACTTAAAGCATGCAAGTAGGTTAAGATAATTAACTAACATTAGAACATTAGTAAAGTCTCGGGTAATAATGCAAAAGCGCAACGGTCAGCCCTTGAGTAGGGTTGCACGAAGGTGGTATCTCAGGCTGTGAAGTACGGGAAAGTGCGCGAAGTGACTTGCGCACAGGATCGAACCGCAGACCGCTTGAACTCATCAGACATCTCCAGGGTGTGGAAACCTAGTTCTAGCACCCTCCCATACTACTTCACGTGAGACCTCAGTCTGCGCTCCGCGAACTATTGCCGAAAGGGCTAGTAGTATCAGGATTTGTTTGGCTAAATCACCTCTGAACCTGGGTCAGGCCCCAACAAGCCAACAACCTTCAAGGAACCTGTTATCACTTAAAACCACAGTTCACCTATGTCCAAAGATTCATATAAAAAAAAAAGATTGGTTTAAGTCAATAGGTTTTTAGGTGTGTCACTTTGAAGTTAGATTTTCAAAAGGTATTGATGTGAGTCCTTGTAAAAAACCGTTAGATACCCTCCCTCATTATAGTTTAAAGCATGTCTTGTCTTAATTGCATCATTCTGATTTTGCGCAGTTTCGCAGCGCGATCTGATTGGCCAATTTAGCTGCGCAATCATTTTTCCACCTTTCCGCAGCATATCATCTAGCAGCCATTTCGTAGCGCGGTTTGTCAATTCATAATTGTCTGCGCTACGAAATCGGGGATTCGGGGTTTTTGCAGCATATTTTCTTGAAATGTCAAATCTCCGAGAATGATCATTAAGAACGTCCATATTTTGTCAGTCGATGTCTTCCAGTCATGATAGGATTCATCGCCATCAGATTGAGATCACGCACATGAACATTATTTTAAAAAAGATCCTATGAAGCTATGGTAGTGTCATAATGTTTATTCATGATGATTAACGTGCCTGTTCTATGATGAGCGTTTGAAAAAACGCAAAGAAGCCCGAGTTTTCATTTAAAAAGGGATCATTGCAAGCGAGCCTGCACTCCAAAGCCGAAGCTGTTTTGTAAATTGAAGTTGCTGATTAGTTCTTTGTGTGAAGATATTCTGAGCGAGATGGAGAAAAGAGAACATCGATCCGGAAGGTGCCTGAGAACCGAGCCAGAAGGGCTTGATCTTACGCTCAGAGATGAAGGTGTAGCACAAGCTTTTAAAGAGGCTGGTTGCTGGAGGTTTTGCGAAAAATTGAGGGGAGGACACACAGAGGTAACTAAAACCTTTGCATTAAATTTCATTGGCTTGAATTCTAAAGTCTCAATGCTAGAGTTCCCTGTGTCTCCGCAAGCCATTTCTGCTGTCACTGAAATTCCGAGAGGTGGACAAGAATGGTTCAAGAATTTCAAGTTTGACATGGCTCCATGTAAGGAATTTCTGAAGGATCAATATGTAAACGAGGACCTCAATAAAGCTGTGCCAAGGAATTATATAAAAGAACATTATGCTCTGCTCCTTACAGCCATCCAAAAATACCTCACATGTGAGGGAAGGTACACCAAAGTTTACTCTTATCATTTCAAACTCTTGCTACATTTCACAGGGAAAGCATCAATAGACATCCCTTTCTATTTATTCAGAAGTCTTAGTAAAATGTGCGACAAAGTTCAATTAAAGAAAGATAATTGTGAAACTTCCCTGTTCCACCATGGCTTAATAAAGTTGTTGGTGTTAGATAGTTTGCAAAATATTGGTAGGGATTGGGACTCTTTTATTTTTATGTCTGGTTTCCAAAGCAAAACAGGTCTCACTCCATTGCCAGATAGGGAAAAAGAAAGAAGAATTGAAGAACCTACATTGGCTGAGCTCAAGAAGGGGGTAAAAGACCGAAAAAAGCCCAAAACTAAGCCAAGGAAATCAAAGAAGCCTGTGGTCATAAAAGAGATACCTAAACCATCAGCAAAAGAGACACCCAAATCATCAAAGGAGAAAATCAAACACCAGAAAGATGCATCAGGGCCAAGTGGAATTGCACAAGTAACAAGAATCAGAACTAGAAGCCAGCTAAAGCAGAGAAAAAGGAAAATCAATAGCAGTGGAAGAAAGCCCTATGTCAAAGGCTAGTCTAAAAGATTTGCTGGAGGCAATTGATTTTGAACAAGCCAAATCAGTGCAGGTTGAGTCAATGCCTATTGACCTAACCCAGTCATCACCTGATAGCACCCAAAAATCAAAAGCCTCAAAAAGGCTAAGGTTTGAAGAGTCTGGTAAGGAATTTATGGTCAAACCCCGAAGGCCAATCACCAGGAGACAAATCCAAGCAGCGGAGCAAGTCCACAAAGATGAGGTAGATGTCAAGGTAACTGCAACAAAAGAAATTAGACAACTGCCTAAAGCAGAAAAGGCAAAGGAAGTCAAAAGAACAGTATATACCAGAGGACAGGCCAAAGAAATGGGAAAGCAGATAGCTCAAGCAGAAAAAGCAAAGGAAGTCAAAAAGAAGGATATGAAGAAAAAATTTCCCATTGTCAAGGAAACTAAAACCTCATCTTCAAAGGAGAAATGGGATGCAGCTGATAAAGAAATGGCTGATTTAGAGAAAACCATATCAGAAATTGCAGCCATGGAGAACGAACTTGCAAAACTAAAAGCTCAGTTAGGCAAGTTAGCTGCTAAATAAAATTGAAAATTTTTAAGGTCAGATATTGCTCCGAGTTTTTGTTTATTTTTCTTAAGTTCGTTGGTTTTTGAGGCATATATAAAAGGAAGACAAAATAGGAATTTTGGAGCCAAGAGCGAAGCTGTAACAGTCACAAAGTAATTGGAAAATTCATTGAAGACTGTAATTTTGGAAAGAACAGCAGTTTCGTAGCGTGCTACGAAACTGCTGTAGGTGACTGTTTTTAAAGAAAAAATGAAATTGATGCTGAGGTCAGCAAATTTTGTAAGAGAATGTTTCGAGGATAGGAAGGAGATCATAAAAGGCTGCCAAAACATTCAAAGAATGACAGATGTAAGTTTTGTAGCAAAAAGGTGAAACATTTTGGTTTTTGCTAAAGTTTTCATAAAGTTACTTTATGACCGAAATATTAGGGTTCTGGTAGGGTTACCAGAATTTTGGGTTGAACACCTGTCCAGTTCACAAAGCATCCAGATTATTAGCCATATGGTGTTATGCATGGTCATCAAAGATATTAAACAGCTTCAAGCACGTTCTTTTGAAAATAAACATGGATAAAAGGCAGGAACCGTGAAAACAGAGCACATATCTTCACCAAATGTTGAGTCATCAGCACAGTTGGAATCCAAGGCAGCCCGTTCAGTGAATATCTCTCCAATGCATTTCAGCCACTACAAAAATAGTACAAGTGTCAAAACTCAAGAAGGAATCATGCACACGAGGAGATAGAATTAGAGTTTGAATAGGAATAGGGCTCTATGTACTTACTGCACAATACCTGATGTATTTAATAAGTTTGTTTAAGAATAGATAAGGTTAGTTAATGATAAACATCGAGCTCCCCTCATGCTGGAGGAGGAGTCTCAAGTAGTTTAAGTTTTGTTTTCCTATATATAGGAAAAACTCTGATGTAAATGGGGTTGGAGATTTATGAGAAACAGAGTTTTCATATTGGTGTATGTAAAGTTTCTTTCCACAGTAATAGAAAGCATATTGTTTCTTCCCAAGATTCATCTTGTGTCTCAAATGTTCAGAATGTATGTGGTTTTGGTTTTATTCATCTTGTTTTACAGTTCACTAAACATGCAATCACTCTGAATTCATCATTGATGCTCAGACTTCCTGTGTATGTTTTGTTGAGTTGAAGTCCTTCTTGGTAGATGTTTTGAACAGTGAGACATTATATGCCTTGGTTTCTATGATTCAGTAGCTGCTTGTTTACTGTAGGAATGTATGACTCCAAGAGCCCAATGGGAGAAGCCTTATCTTTGTTGTTCCAACCAGCCTGAATTTCATATACAAACTAAAGAGTTAGCCATCTTTCTTGTCCTTTAAAGCATATCAAAAATCTGTGAGAGAGCCCTCTCTGACTAAGGAGGCTAAACCTTACTCTAAAGCCTGGTTCGAAACAGTTGCATGAGATCATATTAAGTAGCAGCCCTTAGTGCATGATTTTCACAAAATGTTGTCACAAAACCAGTACTAAGGGCTGCTACTTAATATGATCTCATGCAACTGTTTCAGACCAAACTTTTAGCTAGGGATTAGCCTCCCTAACCTGAGAGGGCTCTCTCAAAAATAAACTATTGATTTATCTTTAAGCACAAAGAGGGCTAACTCTTGAAATGAAAATTTATTAAACTTGCTGGTTGGACAGACTGCATAACATTTCTTCCATTGGGCTCATGGAGTCAAACATCTTTAGTAAACTATTAACTGTTCATTCATAGAAGCCAAGGCATGTAATGTTTAAACATTCAAGACATTCATCAAATAACCATCAGCTGATAAGTACACACAGGAAGTCTGAGCACTAGGTGAATTCAGAGTGATTGTGTACCTAAGGAGCTGTAAAACATGAAGGACAAGAACTTCAACTTACAAGTATGCACAAGAAGTCTGAGCATCAATGATGAATTCAGAGTGATTGCATACTCATAAAGCTGCAAAACTTACATTTGGTAAGACCAAACCACCAACATCTTGAGCATTTTAACACATAATGAATCTTGGGAAGAATAAGACAGTCTATCTATTACTGTAAAAAGCTTTATACATAAACCAATAAAAACTCTGTCTTTTGCATAAGTATCCAACCCCTTTTACATCAGAGTTTCTCCTATATATAGGAGAACAAAACTTAAGCTATTTGAGACTCCTCCTCCAGCATGAGGGGAGCTCGATGTTTATCATTAACTAACAATCTTATCTATTCTTTAAACAAACTTATTAAATACATCATGTATTATGCAGTAAATACATATTGTCCTAATCCAATTTAAACTCTAATTCTAACTCCTCGTATGCATGATTCTCTCCTGATCTTTGACATCTGTGCTTTTCCTGTAGTGGCTGAAATGTATTTGAGAAGCATTCAGTGAATGGGCTGCTTTGGATTCCAACTGTGCTGCTGACTCAACATTTGATGAAGATATGTGCCCTGTTTTCCCGGTCCTTGCTTTCCTTAATCTGCTCGGATATATAATAGCATGTTTGAAATCTTTAATAACCTAAGGCATGTACCGCTGCTATGTTTCAGATGTGCTGTAGGCAGGATTGATGGACAGGTGTCTCTCTTTAAAATTCCCGCTCATAATATCAAATAGCTGCTCTGCATTTAGATCATCACCTACAGCAGTTTCGTAGCGCGCTACGAAACTGCTGTGTAAATTAAAAAAAAAACACAGTCTTCCACTTTCTGAAAATTCTGATCTGTACTTGAAACATTTGGCTGAGGCACAAAAATCATCAAGCTGAAAGAATCTTCGAAGAAGTAAAACAAGGGCAGCAGCCATTTAAATCAAACACCAGATACTGTAGTTCAGAGAATATGCTTCACCAACAAAAACTCTTTTTACGAAATTGAAATTCCTTCATTTTCTTCATGGATTCAATAAGCTCTTCCTGTACATCTGTAACTTCAATGGGTTTCTGTCTGATAACCAACTCTAGAAGCACTACTCCGAAACTGTAGACATCTCCTTTCAATGCAGCAACCAAGGTGCTCATGTATTCTGGTGCTACATAACCCAAGTCGCCATTTATAAAAGTACTAAGATGAGTATCGACAGGATTCATCAACCGAGCCAAC
Organism: Pinus taeda; assembly: GCA_000404065.3. Taxonomy (NCBI): domain Eukaryota; kingdom Viridiplantae; phylum Streptophyta; class Pinopsida; order Pinales; family Pinaceae; genus Pinus; species Pinus taeda. Next base: position 3,744 of record APFE030827399.1, on the reverse strand, counting down.
CCAAAATCTGTTATCTTTGCCTCAAGTACCTTTGGACCATTAGCTAATTGACTGAGAGTTGTAACGGAGTTTGTCTGACAAGTATCAATATCCACATATCGAGGATTACACTTAAATCTGTCAGATTTACAGTGTCCCACCCCTAGTAGAGAATCATCAGAACATAAATGACTGGGAAAGGTTTTCGTACTCCTTGCCTCAAATACTTCTGCATTGTTAGCTAGCTGACTGAGAGTTGTAAGGGAATTTATCTCACAAGCATTTATATCAACACCATTTACAGAATTAACATTTAAATTATCAGCAAAAGATTTTTGGAGCACCGAAGAATTCACAGGCTAGGACTGGTCCACATCGGCCGACTAACAAAGTCTCAGCTACACAAGACCTAGGAAAATTGAACCCTGGAGATCCCTCTTTATTAACTACTGCTATTGCACCATTGTTACCGCTTCTCACATATTTTGAACCATTCTTAACTTTTGTTTGCTTAGTATATGATTCAAAGGAATCAATATCCAACTCAGAAAAATTACTCGTCAATGGATTGATTGAACAAAACAAACTGGAAGACTGTTGTGATATAGGAGCAGCTTTTCCCAATATAGCAATGCCCTTGGCTTCCTTTTCACGAAGGGAAGCAATTTTCTTAAACCATTGTTGCAACTTAGGTCCAAATATAAGTTTCACTTTTGCAACATTACGTAAATTTTCTGAGTGCTGTTCCTGAGTTTGATTTGCACCTTTACACCTGACTTGGTTCAGAACTTTTGGTGAAGCACAAAGCAGCTTTGAATCCACGTTATGTACATAACTTCTTGAAGCCAATATCCTTTTCCCACTATTGCCATCAACCCGATGTAGCAGTGTTTGTAACCTTATCCATTGTGCATCCAATGGAATTGCAATCAGAGTAAGAACAAGGCACCTGTCATTCTTCCACAATACTCAAAGCCAATTGGAAAACTGCCCTGAAGAGACGTCCCGGGAAGCTTGATGTTCAAAACTCTGTTTTTTGTACTCATCCTTTATATGCAAAAGGTGCTTACACTTTCCTTTAAATTCTTCACCGGAGCTACTGTTGTCATCCTCACCATTGCAAATGGTGACCTTGAGGTAGAAGCTTTTGGTTCTTCCAAATGTCCAGAAGTCATATTTGACACCAAACCGCCAGAAGGATTGTATCGTTCAAGTGGATTGACAGGTGGGTGCTGTGCAGATGGATACAACATAGGAATTATAAGCCAATTTCCCTGAGATGTTGAATATCCTCCCATGGAATTTCCATCAACCGTAGCATTACCATAATCTCTATGGAGCCTTTTTATAAGCGTAGAATTTCTTACGGCCATCTTGTGCTTCTGTTTTCCTTCAAATTCAGCTCCTTCATCTATAAGACCACAAAGAGCTTCTTCAATTTCCTGCGTCAGCTCCTGGCAATCTCTACTGATTTTCACTGGCTTGTACTCATTCAATGGGTTCTTCAGATGGACCATCTTCTGGAATGGTAAATGGTAAAGACAAAGCCACCTCACCTTGAAAGTGCGTCCTTATGGATTTGTTCCATTATTTGATTTATTCCAAACATTTTCCCTTTTCCAACGAACGGCGCTTGTTCATAAAGATTGAAATGACATGCCGACGTGGGGAGAAAATGATAGGAAAAGCATTCAGATTGCAACAGCTGTAGCTTCTTTTTGCCTTTTCTCTTAGGGTCGGTTTGATTTAATTTCCACCGTTTTGCCATCAAAGACGTGCTTGTCATCTGTAACCCTATCCATGACAGACGTGGCAGCATAAGTCACAAACCCGAATCCCACAATGGCAGCATGGATTTTTGCACTTCTCTCGAAACTGACCACAGACAGAGTACGCAAATCTATTATCATTTTCCCTAAAGCACAGCCCATGCAGAGCTTGTGGGAACGTGGATTGCACAATTCTAATTTCAGTTTTCCTTCCTGTTCATCTGATACCTTTATCTCTCATGTCATACTATAGCAAATGCGCAGTTACGATTTTTCTTCCCTTAATTGCTGATTGAAAATTTAACACTGCTTGAACTCCATCATCCAACTAAAACAATGATTGGGGAGGTGGTGCTGCAACCACTAATTTTAAAACATCCCTCCTGGAACCATGCATATCCTACATTGATACATGATGAGTAATTGCTTGGAATTGAAATTGAACTCCTGTAGGATTGACATCGCTTTGCCACCTGATACAGACTGATCTCCATTCACTAAGCAATTCATAACTAACTGGATGGATGATCTTGGAGAGTTCATGCTAGTCTCCTCCACACTCATACGTGATGCTTAATGACCTTATGGTCTGCTTGATCTTTCTTGGCCTGATGTGCCTGCTCAGATTCAGAAAAGGATTTGCTGTCATATCCGCCCAGCTGCATAATTTTGGGTGAAAAGGAAGCTAGAACCATGGTCAGTTACCAAAAGTTCTGGCAAATCCAAATTTTTTGAATATTCAATATACTATTTTTCTTCAAGCTACATTCACAGAAACATTCTTGGGACATATAGACTCTCTGCAGTGCATTGCATTTGGAAGGAGACAAGTCAACGCACATCTGTCAACTGGAAAGAGGCAAAATCCTGACAATCTTTACAACATGAGTAGAAAGGCAGTAGACCAACCAAAGTAACTTCATACTTAAAAGCAAGTATGTGGTTGACCAATAATGAAGAACCCATACCTTAACCATTTCTGTTTCCAACTTCCTTTCAGCCCAACTCACAAGGGAAAAGGATGATATAACAGATATATGCAAAGAATTAAATATTTATTTTGGAAAAGGAATTCGAAGCCAAAGCTCAAACTCTGATTTCAGTTTGCGCTACGAAATTACTTGAACATTTTGCGCTGCGAAACTGCTAAAAGGGTTCATGTGCTTATTTGCAGACATTTCGCATCAAAATTTGTCAGTGATAACAGTGGCTCCACTTGGGATAGTGTGCCCTTGTGGTACACTAAGAACATGCAGATCCAGTGCCTTATCCATTTGTGACAAACAGAAATTTGCTTGACAAGCATGACTGTAGGAGAAAGAAAACT
>APFE030827381.1:8066-43986 GCA_000404065.3 Pinus taeda | reverse complement strand
CCCTTATGTGTTTCATTCTCCTTTTTCGTAGCCCGAGACCATTTGTCCAAAAGGACTTTTTCAAATTCTGCATCTGAAAGTTTGGTCAACTGCTTGTGGTCAAGTGATTTCCACCACCATGTGGAAGCCTCATCTATTAAAAATAACCACATTTTACCCCTCCACTTGTTGTAGCTTTGATACCACTTGTTGTAGCTCCGATACCACTTGTTGTAGATCTAACCCAAAAAGATATGAGAATACAAATATACCCAATAATAACAAAATCAAAATAGATAGAAATGATTCTTTATTATCAAACCCTTATGGTAGGGCAACACCATACATTCACTCCTTAAGGAAGGAGAACACTCCACAAGCCATATGCTTGTTCATACAAGAATACTTCTCTTCATATCTCTCCATGTGGAGTCTCTAGCCTCTATATAGGCCTCATACATACAATACCATGCATCATTACCATGGTTTCCTCATACCATCAACTAATACCATGGCCCCTTACATTATTATTAACTACTTGTGGTCCCTTACATGACATGGGTTAACCACCTTATTTATTACTATGGCCCATCCCATTATTACATTATTACCTTGGGTACCTCCCTCGGTACCCGATATTACCCCCTAGGTATATCACATTATTTCTCGGTTTATGAAAAACCCAGATGAAATTCATTGGAAAGTAGCTAAAAGAATACTTCATTATGTTTTAGGTATAGTTTATTTTGGGATTCATTACAGTGCATAAGCATCTCCTCTATTAGTTGATTTCACTGATTTTGATTGGGCTGGTGACCCTGATGATCGGAATTCTACTCCAGGTTATGTCTTCATTCTTGGTTCTAGACCTATTACATTTGCTTGCAAGAAACATAGCACTATTTCTCTTTCTTCAGAAGAAGCAGAGTATCGTGGTACCATTGATGCTAGTAAAGAAGCCTTGTCTCTTCGTCAGATCCTGTCAGAGTTTGCTTTTCAGCAGTAGCATTCGACTACACTTTGGTTTGCTAATCAAAGGGTCATTCAACTATGCAAAGATACAATCCAAAATCAATGCGACAAACACAATGAACTATGCATGCACTTCATTAGAAAGCTCATTCATGACAATGTTCTTGAAGTGCAATATTGTTCAATCGGTGATCAAGTTTCAGACATCTTTATAAAGACTCTCATAGAGGTGAAGGTTACTAAACTTTGATTTATATTTGGAGATCAGGAAGTTGTCAGTAAGGGGGATAGGCTCTAATGCCTCCATCCTTCTCCTATTGTGTAATATTTGTAGATCCTTCAATCATATCACAAGTTGTTCTTAAGGGTGGATGTTAGGATATTCTGACGCATAAGAAATAATTAAGTACAACTTGGTCTAGTGTATAGTTACGTAAATTGTGTTTCTTTAGTATGTAGTTTTTGTAACTTACAATACGACGGTCATGATATGTTCTATATATGAAGTGATCTAACAGTTCATTCTCTCCTCAGTATTATCGACACTTGATCCATGGCTTAAAACCTGATTGGTCTATGATCTCTATTTAAAGAGCATGGAGGTTCATTTGTTAGTTGGTCGTTCATGAGAGAACCTTACGTAAATTTTATTTCTTTTACATTAATAAATTGCCTAAAGTGGCCACGTTGGCTCAGGTCATGGAATGTTTCCCTCTTTGAGGGTTTTAACCACGTCAAGAATACTGATGTATTGATCTGTGATCTATTTGTGAGCAATGTCCTTTGGTGTTCTGTATGAGGAACTTACCATGTAAATTCCTACACCTTTTCCATAATTTTGTTGACTTGTTTGCTCCATTTAGCATTGTTTGTGGATTTACCTCTTTGATTTAGTTTATTTTTATGTTTATTTATGCATTGTTTACACTATATTTAATGTTTTGTTTATTTAAGTCTGGAAACTAACAACACCAACTTTTTCTGTCATCATTTGCAAAGAAAAATCAACTGTTAAGGAGGTGTCTTTCGGTACAACATTTCCACAAAAACACTACCACAGGAATGGTGACCATATTATTTTATTTTATTTAATCTAAAGGTTTTGTTTGAAGGACCTTCTCTCTACATAACCACTCTACAAGGTGCTCAACACCTCTCTGGAATTTTTGCAGGACCTCTAGGACCTATTCTGAGCCCACAGAATTGAGTTTTCATTTTCTTTGCTTTCCCACTCATATTTTTCTCCGAAATATGTGTGCATGCGTCCGTGTGTGGCTAAAACCTTGTGGTAACTAGAAAGTAAAAAACAGTCTTGTATTTTCTCTTTTCTCAGATGATTGGTAGCCTTTAGTGAATTTCCTTCACCTCTGCATTTTGTGTTTTCTCTTTAGCATGCCTACTTTCTTTAATAACCTTAATTATTGGAGAAATTAGAGTAGTTTTTCATTTGTATTTGCAATACACACATACCTTAACTAGGGAGAAAGTAAGCATCCAAATTGCACATATATTTTTCAAACTATTTTGCTAAAGTTTTCTACAAATCACATAACTTAACTAGTAAAGAAGTAAGTGGCCCATCATCCACAAATCTTACTACTAACCAAAGCAATCACTTTTTTCATTTATGGGACTAGGAGAAAGTATTATTATAGAAAGTAACTAATAATTTCTTCCCTTATGTCTGTTAGAGGAACCTAGGTTTTCACGTGAACACTTTCTTAAAGTATTTCAATTTCCATCTCCCTTGTTGAAGTTGACATAGTTTAATAGGAAAAGAGTAAGTGGCAAATGATCCACAACATACTTATTTTTCAATACACATGAATAATCAACACTTAGTGTAATTAGATGAATATTGTAAAGGATCATCACATCTCCGCATCTTAGCACACTTTGTATGTTCACTTACTTCACACACTAAGGTTCCAAAAGATTTGTTCTAGAAGGAATCCAGTTTCCGTAGCTTTGAGTACTTAGTTTATTTTCCTTATAAAATCACTCCATAAGTGAATTAAGACTTTATAAAACCAACAATAACTTGAACGAACTATGTTTCTGCATAGGGGCCACTGAAAAAAAATTATAGTTCAGGTTAGGACTATTGGGAGTAGGCATCCCATAAGATGCCATGGTCATGTTGCACCTTTGAAACATAGTTGTTGAATTTTTATGGAGCTTAAAATCCTTCAATAATCCCATGGAAAATAATACTTGACCATGGAAGAGACTCGGTTTAAAGGGGGTTCAGCTTAGGTGCAGTGCCTGTGGTACTCTTTGGGGCTACTTAACCCATCTAGTGCTTAGTACTGGTAACTAACTACCAAGAAGATAACGATTCGAATGATCACGTGGGATGAAGGTACTTTAGTGGCCAAAATCTAGGGCATCCTTCCCCTATAGCTAATGGTGCAACAAACACTTGAGCCTCATTTCCATTACCTTGGTTGATCCTTCATCTCTTGGAAGGTGTCTTTAGTTATTTAGTTATGTTGCCGCAGGTCCAATTAGAAGATATCTTCACATGGACCAATTACTTTGAGAGTGGCGAGGATGATTAGGTCTTCATAGGATTTTTTATCATACATAACAAATGAAAACCATTTTTTGTTTAATTGCTCACATAGAATAATTGTAAAAGGAAAGCAACCATTTTTATTTTTTCTTTGGTTTTATGTATGTGATTTTATTACATTGATATTTATCTCCTTGCCTCATCATACAAAAATTAGCACACACTCTAATCAACACCATAGGGGACCCCCCGGCTCGCCATCGATCTAGACATTTTTTAAGCCTCCCCCCATTATCGGGAGGTGTGCCAAGACTCTCGCCATTTAGGTGTAGAGGACGTAACGTAACCATCATTATTAGATCTCCTTTTATTAGTTCATAATTACTCAAGGCCTCTCCCTATTAAAGTACACCCTTTAGCACCCCACAAGGGTCCCCACATGCTACCCCTTTGGGGATCCCAGACATGTTATGAAACCAACTCATAAAAAGATAGAAAAGATAGTTGAATGCCTTAGAATTTAGCCTCTTCGATGGGGCAACCTACTTCACATTACACAAATGAACAATTCTTGGATGATACAAATGGAAAGACCTCATTTCTATGTATAGGAGTCTAAGGGGTCATAATACAATCAGAGTTGACATAACAATAATAATGTAAGGGCACAATAATAACAATATTGGGCTTCTATGGGGCAGAATAGTAACAATATGGGCATTACATGGTTACATCAATATAATAAGGGGGTTTTACTAATAACAATAAGGGGTTACACTAGTAGTATAGGGGCCTAACATGCCGCTCTCCTTTGGAAAGTGTTGTCCTCAATGCTTGAGTAGTTCTTGATGCTTCTATATAAAAGTCTTGTCCTCCCATGTGGAATATTTAGCGAGTAAGTTATTCCACTTGATGAGATACTCTGAGATTCGTCAATTTCGTAGCCGTTGGGTTCTTTTTTCTGTGACTGCTCCAGGTTCCAATATGATTTTTCCTTCCTCTTCAATTTCTGGAAATATTATTTGAATTGGGAACTTTTGCAACTTTTGAATAAGTGGCCATACTTCTTTTCCCTTCTTCCATTCATCTCTTACTTCATTTATCCAATTTGGTTGGGTAATAGAAATAGCACAAAACAATGCTTCCACATCCTCATCCTTTCTTGAGAGTTCATCTGCAACAAAATTTTGCTTCCATTTTCTATAGATGATGTCAAAGTCATAACCCAACATATTTGTGACACATTTTTTTTGTTCTTCTAAAGATAATAGTTGTTCCAAAAAGTATTTAAGACTATCATGATCCATTTTTACCTTGAAGTGTCCTCCCATTTGGTAAGGTCGCCATTTTTTAAGTGCATGTAGTATTGCCAACATTTCCTTCTCATAAATAGCTTGCTTGAGATGTAGCAGTCAAAATACCTAATCACCTACATCAAATTTTTTTTTACTACGATGTTGATCTACTTGTTGTTTCATTCGATTTTGCATCAAAGTGGCATTATCCTTTAAAAGTTGGAGAACTTGTTGTTGATGCTCGATGTGATCTTTCACTGCTTGAACCGTTTTCTTCTTGATATGTCCTTCTATCTTTAGAGTCTGAGGAGTGGTAACTTCTTCCAATCCTTTACAAGATATGGTGGGATTCATTTATTGATGCTCGATGTGATATTTCACTTCTTGAACATGTTTCTTCTTGATATGTCCTTCTATCTTGATAGTTTGAGGAGTGGTAATTCCGACCAATGAATTACAAGATATGGTTGGATTCATTTCTTCTTTCTCGATGTGATCTTTCACTTCTTGCACCTTTTTCTTCTGATATGTCCTTTTATCTTGAGAGTTTGAGGAGTGGTAATTCTTGCCAATGCTTTACAAGATATGGTCGGATTCATTTCTTCTTTCTCTAAGGTTGGGTCCTGGCATATATCCTCTTCTTTTGATGTTTCTTGATCCTTTTCTTCCTCCTCTTCATACTCTATGTAAAATAATTTCTTCTCATCACACTTATGACCTTTAGTTCATTTGCTATCACAATTGTAACAAAGCCCTTTTCTCTTTTTTCTTCTAATTGTTATGGTGTAACCCTTGTAGGTTGTGGAAGGCTAGAAGAAACAACACTTACATCTTTATAGTTGTGAGGGGTAGACTTCCTTGTTTCCATAATTTTACTTTCCACTATGTAACAAAGGCATTTTACTCTTTCCAATCGTTGTGGTGTTTCTCTAAAGAAGGTGTTGATATTTGTATCCTCATAATGTGCTATCATTTCCTCCATGAAAATTGACCATGTAACAAGTTGTTTACGAGAACAAAGCCCTTTATGCCATAAAAATTGATCCGATTGTAAATATAAAGATGCAATACATACCTTTTGTAACATTAGTACACCATGTAGATCAAATATTGCTCCATTTGAAGTATCCAATTTACCATATCCTTGCCATAAAACTTCCTCATATCGCCTTTTCTTGATTTTAGGAGCTCGAACTTGAAATGACTATAACTCTGTAATTTTGGTTCTTCCAATTCTGAAATTGCGACTTGTAGTACCCTATGTGTCCTCTTTCCAATGCCACCAATCTAATCCAAATTGGATCTCCAAGGAAGAGTTATGCCAAATCTCCCACAGTGACCTAATTATAGGCCTTTCGAGAAAAGCAAACTTGTATGAAGTGTCACGTGTCATTGTTTCAACCTTTGGCTCTGAAAAATATATACAAGAAACTACAATCCGTCCTCTTTCTGTAACTTCTTACAAAATTTCAATCTGATGCTCAGAGAGAAAGTTATGATGATTTTCCACGGGTCACCTGTTTGGAATGTAATTCAAGAGTCTGCAAAAAGGACAACTTCCTCAGATAATATCTCTGCTAATATACCTCGAAAAGCTCTGAAATTTGGATCCAAGGTTTATTGTGATTTCTTCACAAATGGGTTTTGTTTTTTGCTTCTAAAACATTGCAGAAAAAAAGTTATATTGAAAATGCCACGATGACCTATTTGGAACAGTGAAACCCTAGCATCCAAAGCTTTGATACCAAATGTTATGAAACCAGCTCACAAAAAGATAGAAAAGATAGTTGAACGCCTTAGAATTTAGCCTCTTTGAGGGGGAAACCTCCTTTAATTACACAAATGAACAATTCTTGGATGATACAAATGAAAAGACCTCCTTTCATATATAGGAGTCTAAGGGGTCATAATTAATCAAAGCCGACATAACAATAATAATGTAAGGGCACAAAAATAATAATAGTGGGCTTCTATGGGGCACAATAGTAACAATATGGGAACTACATGGGTACATCAATATAATAAGGGGGTTTTACTAATAACAATAAGGGGTTACACTAATAGTATAGGGGCCTAACAACACACCACTCCTCTGGAAAGTCCACGAGACACCTATTGAGGTAGTTATCTTAAGACTTCCCCATATATGACCCCTTTCCATATAGCTATCCAAAATCATTTCACGATGGAAGATAACTCACAGATCTCATTCTTATCTTATTTAAACTTACCTGATTTAACTATGCTACCTAATGTCTCGATCGCCCATTGCTAGAATTGGCCAACTATGCCCACCAAGCTCCCTTCGAACATTTGAAAGTTTGAAGGGAAACAGAGTGAAGACCTAGGAAATCATTTGATGACTTTTTACCTATGGTATTCATCTAATAGTATCACCAATGATACTACTATATTACGACTATTTCAACACACCCTTACTGGGCCTCCAGTGAAATGATACATTGACCAGCCCTCTACGTCACATGGACACTTTAGCTCACTAGCTACAACTTTCCTCACATTTTTCTAGCTCTCGGTTTGTCATGATTCAGGTGTGTAACTTGTCACCCACTTCAAACAATAACAATGCTTCCCACATATTAGATCATATACATGAACGGGGAAGACATTGTAGCTTGTGTAAAGCTTAGTTTGAAGATAAAGTCCTCTTAGAATTGTTTTCAAGATCCCTCACATTGAAAATCTCCAAATATGTGGCAAGTTCATACACGCATAATGAGGAAGAAGCCATTAGTATAGCTCAAAATTTAGAGCTTATCTACACCTAGTCTAGATACATTTATCATGTGCTTCTAGATGCTCCACACCTGCAAATTTATAAAGAGATACTAGGTGCATCCAATTTCATTGATGGATTGATTGGGTCCATAACCCAAAACCAACTTAGTAATAACTACCACTACTCTTGATACTCATTCAATGGCCAACTATCTGATACTACGCGAACTACACCACCATTGTAACATACAGGATACTACCCTAGTCACCTCGCACAAATCTAGAATATGGTAAGTAGGGTTAACCAATATTAGCCCCCTCATGGAGGCTCATACATCCTCCCATCTGGAAACTAGTACTCTAGGAATATAGACGTAATTTCCTCTTCCCATAATCGATATACCAATTAGGGACAAGGAAATCAATATTCTTATTTCCCTGCACAACAACAAAATAACCTACCAAGGAAAAATAATGCAAGGGTTAATATAGTGCAACCTTCTCTCACTTCACAGCAATAACGGAGGAGTAGCTGAATCCAGGTAACCTGCCTAATTTTTCTAATAAAAATCCTAAAAGAAAAAGAAAGGGAAAACCCATATAGGGGTCAGCAACCACTAGTAACCCCCAAGGGCACCGGGAAGGGTAAACCCTAATTGGAATCAAAATGAGGGATCGACCACCAATAACCCACAAAAAGTAAAGAACACAAGTCTATAGACTAATCATTCATGTTCTATCCATGGGGAATATAGTCATTATACCCAACATTATCCTCAACTCCCTAAGTTAAAAAGGATACAGGACAATAGGGGAAAGGAAGTAAGAAAACTATAGTAATGCAATACCATTTCCCCCATCACAAATTGGTTAACTCTCAATAACAATCATCCCACTCTCATCCTTCTGGAGGGAACACCCATAATAGTTCTAATCATGAAATTTTCATGACAGGAGAAAATATCCTCCCAGAAACATGAAATATAAGTTATGAAGCTCCCTTAGAGCCCAAATCATCCACCTTGACGATGGAAATACCTACAAGGTTGTTGACCATTTCTCAACCTTCTATAGAACCTATGCCAAAAAGGGTCAAAGGACCTTTAGAATGTGTTGGAAATAGCTCAAAATCTTCTCATAGATACACCATAGTCAATGACATAGTACAATCACCATTATCTATGTCAGCATTACAGGTCCTGCAAACATGCCCAACCCAATGGAAAGCTTTACTTTCCTCTTTAGGCGTAATTGACCCAGTCAATTCTTGCCTAGTGGCCTTCGACCTGGATAAATCTACCCCATGACTACCATCAATTTTTTCTTAAGTGTCAATCCAAAACATTAACATTCATCGTTGCATTGTCAATGAAGGGGCCTCTACATGTATCATGTCCAAAATTTCTTGGTAGAAACTATGATCCCCCAAACTCAAGCCTTCTGACATCATGCTTAGAGCATACGACGGGTGCCCTTCTGCTCCCATTCGCCTGTACCCTAGAGTCTCAGTTAAGTTGGATGGGAAAAATGTGCTAAAATATATCGAAATACTAAATGCCTAGTTGGATTACAATATCATGCTTGGTCAAATTTACATGTATGATATGTTAGTAGTTGCCTCATCGGTGTTCAAGATACACTAGTAAAAAATGAGAGGTTAATGACTACGTGAGTAAAAATGTTAGTCACCACAATTATTTCAAGTGAATTAATACTAAATTTGAACAATTTTAAGTGAACCAACTAAAAATGACTAACTTAAATGACTAATTTAATCTAGGTATAAAATAAACGACTAGATAATAAGTGACTCAAATAAAAACAACTAACTTAAATGACTAATTTAGTCTAGGACTAAAATATATGACTAGATAATAAGTGAGAAAATTAAAAATGATTAATGTAAATGTCTACTACAGTCCAAGGATAAAACTATGACCAAATAACAAGTACAACACATATATGATTTAGTCATTAATTCTAGTCATTTTTAACTGTCTCACTTTGGAAATGGAGCATTGCAATTTTGATATTGAAGTGTTACATATTCACTAAATTTTGACACTGCAGATGGATTTAGTGATAAAAGGGTTCTCTGAATCCATATGTAGTGTTAAAATTTAAAGACAAAGGGGATGCTTCCCCACATTCATGTACGACATCCACAATAAATGCTTTAGTGTAGACTGACAGACCTTACCCAAGATATTTGATCTAGGTATTTGATAGTGTAAAACTAGTCAAATACCCATCAAGAGTGATAACAAATTGTTTAACTAACCCTTATTTTCCCTGTGAAAATACTAAAGAAATACTTTTCCACATTTGTAAATACATGTTGAAAAGAATTATAACCAACTTTTTTTTTTTTAAGTTGTGGTTCACGATCATTGAGTGGTCGCTACATCCACGGGAAATATCAGGGTAGATCCACCTGAAGGGATCTGTCCATCGACCAATCTTAACAGGCCTAACCCCAAGGACGTCGAGGAGATTTGACCTCGTGACATCCCAACTGGGAAAGTACTTAGCAACGGGAACTCAACCATTTGAGATATCCCTTGGGGCTAAACTATAACCAACTTAATCACAAATTAATTATAAATTTATTGTTGCATGTTATTCTGCTATGATATAAAAGTGCATTTTAAAAAAAATCTTCAACCAAATGATGTTTAAAAATGTAATCATAAAAGGATTATGTAAATTATATTTTTCATTTAAAAGAAAGGTGAAAAGATTCCAGAAGACATATGGGCATTATAAATCTTAGAAATAGTTTAAAAGACAAATTAATCTATTTTTCCATTCTCTTGTCTTACAAAAGAATATATTTTTTTTCTTATCTTCCAAAAAAATAATGAATTTATCCTCAAATTCACAACTTCATACCTATTTAAAAATCACCTAAAAAGTTAAAGACCCTTTAATATCTTAAAAGAAATCAAAGTGGAGGGAAAAATCAAAGAAAAACAAAAATCAAAGTGGTGAAGGGAAAAATCAAAGAAAAGCTAAAAAACAAAATCAAAATGGTGGAGGGAAAAATCAAAGAAAAGTAAAAAAAGAAGGAATTCATTTTGGTCTCACCACCATACAATTCAATTATTGGAAAGCAACGATGAGTCAAGGAAACCAAACAGAGAGGAGGACATTTTACATGTTAATGTAAATAATATGTCATCAAAATTCCAGGCCGTTCATAAGTGTTTCAAGAGGGGAGGGTTGGAGCCATTTTCTTTTTGTATTTGGTTTTTGAACTAAAATCTGATTGAATTTGGTGGGGTTTTGGAGAGTTTTGTTTCATCATTTCCCTGTGAGTTTAGTCTAGCCATGAATTTCACAAATTGGTTGATATGTTGTAGTAGAACAATGGATTGGCAGATTTGTCCCTACGACTTCATGAAGCTCATGTGGAGAAGGGTTTGAAGTGCTTGGCTTGAATTCTGGAATAGGGCATCAAAGAGGGGTGTTTGATGAAATGCGAAAGGAATATGTGGTGCCCTATTGGTTTACGATGATGAGTGGTAGGAGCTTTGCAACAATGCATGTGGATCCATGATTACATAACTAGAAGTGGGTTTGAATTAGATGTTTTTATTGGAACTTCACTCATCAATATTGTCTTTGTTGTGTTTGAAAAAATTCTTGAAAGGGATGTGGTCTCTTGAAATTCCATGATTACTGTATATGTGGTCAATGGGAATGAAAATGAAGCTTTGATGTTTCTTAGACGAATGCAATTCGTGGGGATTAAACCTGACTCTCTCACCATGGTGAACGTGCCCCATTAGAAAGTGTGCAATGGGGTAAGTGGAACCATGGTTATGATATTAGAACAAGATTTGTGTCTAATATTTTAGAGGGGACTTCTCTCATAGATATGTATGCCAAATGTGGAAAATAGAACTGGCACACCAATATTTTGATGATATGTCTAAATAAGACATAGCTTGCTCACTGCATAAATATTATGCCATGTTTGAATTGATCATATGATGGATATATTTATCAACATGCATGGAATATCACAATGTAACATTTGTTACCTCATTTATGGATAGCTAAGCAAGTGGCATGATAGACGACCTCTTGATCAGATCATACTTGGAGGTAAATGTAGTTCAGCTGGCACGGAACATATTAAAAACTGTTGTTGGAACAACTTCCAAGATATTAGATTGTGACCAAATGGTCTTAGAAAGTGCAGCCTTCAAGCGAAGGCCCATGTTAAAAACACTTCCCTAGTCTCCATATCTAAACTAGTTAACCTGTGAATAGTTTAGGGTTGAGACAACGAATGAAATAAACATGACAACAAATGTTCGGAATGATATATACGAAATTCAGAAGCTTAATGGCACTCAACCAAGTTCCATCACATGATGCTTTGTGGTCATGAACTAGCAAACCCTTTAACGAATTTAGAGTTTCATTTATGGAGTACAATGCCATGTATATCAGATTGTTATTCATAAAAAATATCAGTATAAGAAGAAAAACATAAAATACATAATGTCCATTGCATGTGTATCCCAATGAACTGGTAAACCTGCAAACGAGCTAGGTTTTATAACAGATTCATTCTTTATTCCTAGTGTGTAAATAAAGTAATATATGACTGAATTACTCTGCCATGCAAATGAGGTCATAACACCAAATTCTCTCCATGCAAGTCAATCTCTATGCATATCCCAACCAGTTAGGTATCGACAACTTTTCCCTCTCTTCTCTTGGGCCAAATCTTACGGAAATTCATTCCATGCAGCTCAATTCCCATGCACGCCCAACTAGTTAGGTCTCAGGTATTTTTGGTAAGAAAAAAAAATGAGCCGTGTTCTAATGAGAATGGATTTCAACAAGCTCCCATGAATATACAATAACATACAAGACCTTACTAGTTCTCTCTTCATCCTAATTATGATTCAAAATATAGGATATCACATGCAAAAAAGTAGTTTAGTTTATACCATTTATAACCTTAATAATTATTACAAATCTCTCACAAGATTTAACCCTAAACCTTTTCCAAGTAGCAAGTGGATTCTTAATCTTTATGACTTCAAATTTTTGTCTAAAAATAGTACAAAATGTCAAATGAGCGTAAACGCAATGACATTAAAGATTTATTTTGCAATATAGATTTGCAAAGTGTGCAGATTAAGGACTTTATTATGGCTTCCTGGATTCTATTATTTAAATAGAAAAAGTGCTAGATAAGATAGGATGAGATAATTTATTAATGTCTCTAACTTCATTTACTCGGACCAGGCAGAGGAGGAGAGTTCATGCAAAACTAACTTAATTCATCTATTAGATGGTCAGTTTGGGCTTTATGAATGGCGTATAAAAGGAGAACATACTTTCTTCTATGAGGTGAACACACCTATAATATTAATATCGTATCTATCAAGATGCTCTCATACTACTTTGTGACTAAACTATAGAAGGTTATTCTTATTGGTTCCTTTCCTATTTTACATATTGAACATATTCCAAATGAACTTGATACACCATAGCATCATCCTACTTTATTTCCTTTGCTGTGTAATATTGATGAGTATAGTTGACTTGACTTCATCTCATAGTTGAGTTGAGATTTCATATGTGAAAACCCCGAGCACAAGTGAGTAACTCCCCGACCTTCTATGGTGTAGTCTACAATCTTAAACCAAGAAGCAATCATAAAGGTAAGTCCCTATCCTATACAAGTTAAAAAAAATCATGTGAGTTCCTAGACTTTAGTATGTTTCTAAATTATTTCTATCCTAATTAATCTGTCTAAGTTGCTAAATAAATCCCCATCATAGTATATGCATCCAACAACATCTAAGATCCTCCACTTGTTTTAAATCCTATGGTTGTTGTATTTAGTAAATTGATCAATCTATTCTCCTCTCCTTGTTTGTTGCATGTAGTATCAAATCCAATATGTTTTCCTCTTCTATGGTCTTCTTCTTCTGGTATAAAATCTAATCTCTAAGGTAAGTATAGTGACTAGGTCTCAAAGGTAAGGAACAATATCGAAAGCTATGGTAACCTAGAACCAATGAAGACCCTTCATCTAATTCATCTTAAAGAAGCTCATGCTAAGATATATCACTTGTGAATATAAATATATATAAGGATTATTCCTAGCATAAGGATCTTACCTTATAGTATAAAGTTATAATCTCCTCAATAGTAAAAGCATGAGTACGATTC
This sequence comes from Pinus taeda, assembly GCA_000404065.3. Classification (NCBI taxonomy): domain Eukaryota; kingdom Viridiplantae; phylum Streptophyta; class Pinopsida; order Pinales; family Pinaceae; genus Pinus; species Pinus taeda. The sequence continues at coordinate 30,285 of APFE030827381.1, read as the reverse complement.
TGAGTTCCTCATAGGCTACACACCAAGCAATGAATAGTACCTAGTTCACTGTTGTCAATGGCGATATTTCTAAGAAATAAATAGTGAGATTTACTTCCTCAGTTACTCAAGAGGGTTTTTAGTCCTTAGTTTAGTCCTTAGTGATAGTATAGTAATTTCTTGAGCCTTCTTTGAGTAGAATATCATCCATATTATTATTTTCATCCTACTCTTTCTATTATACTTAAAGATTTCCCACAATTGTTGCTATACCAATTTTATTCACAAATAATACCTAAAGGAGTATCTATACTTAATGAAGAAGACTTATATCTTTGGTTTCTATCTTGATATAAAGACCCAGCTATATAGTTATAACAAAGGAAGAGTATAACGAAGGATGTGCATGCAGGCTCGGCCAAACTTGCATCTCTATGTTTTAAGTATGACACTAGCATATATACATTGAACTTGTCCATCAAATTCCAATATTACATGACAACCAATGCTAGGTTTCAATGCTAGATAGTCATCGAGAGGGTCCTTGCCATATCCAATCCAAATAACACCATGGACAAAGTGAAAAAGAGATACTTCCTTGGCATAGTCCCCTATTCAAAGGTAGTCCCGAGTTGTGTAAGTATTCAAGAAACATGGCCATAAGTAATAGACAGTAAGTAGTGCTCAATACCCTTTTGGTAGGTAGCTTATACCACAATTGTGTGAATATGTGAACACTAGGAAATACCATGTTGTCCTAGTAGTTGTTATTAGTCCAACGAATGACCATGGAAAGGTCAATAGGATTGTTATTGAGTACATTCATTTCCATACAAAGTGGGAGAGCACAAGTCATTCCTAGAAAAGTAATAATAACAGAACTACTTAACTCTACATCATCAAAGATATACAAATCAAACAACTAAGAATAACGTACAAGGCTTTGTTGCATAAGCAGGATGAAGTGAGATGACCACTGAGAACCCAAGGATGCCTCTCAAACTTCACAACCAAGCACTAGGAAGTGAGACTACCATCTGAGGATGAGGAGGGACTGACCGATGCACTCATAAACTCTCATCTAGAGACCTCAATGACTCCCCCAACATCCAAGATCATAGAGAATAAACTACTACTATGTGACTAAGCAGACGACCTACAAAAACTAGAAGAGTTGGTCTATGACATGCCCCATTGTCTAGAAGATGAAATTACCATGAAGATCAAGAGGAGTCTCTCTATCTATTGGTGACTTCCATTATGTACATTCATGTTCATACAAAGTGGGAGAGAAAAGTTCATTCCTAGAAAATCAAGATAACAATAGAAGTACTCAACTATACATAATCAAAGATATACAAATCAAACAACCAAGTACAGGGCCTCGTTGCATAATCAGGATGAAGTGAGAGGACCGCTAAGAACCCAAGGATGCTTCTCAAGATTCAAAACCAAGGACTAGGAAATGAGACTGTCACCTGACGATGAGGAGGGAGTCAATGAGTCACTCCTAAACTCTCATCTAGAGACCTCAGTGACTCCCCTAACATCCAAGATCATAGAGAAGAAACTACTGCTATGTGACTGTATTGTGGACACAACTACCACCCTATTAAAACATGCTCTGATAGCAAATTTTAAATGGGTCCCCTTGAAGCTAGATTTTTCATTTCCCCGAATGATCTGCTTTCATCTCAGAAACTCTAACTCTATGCCAAGTTAACTATTCAATTCTTAATGGTTAGGACCTACCCTTGAAAATATCCCTGTAGCATGATTTATTTATAACCTACACTCTCGTTCCCTCATCGTACCTTTCTCCATCCCCATAAGTGTCTCTAGCAAAACAAGCCCGCATATATAGTCGCCCCTACCCTTACTATGGTCGTTCATGCACTTAACACACAAAGCCCTCTATCGCACCTCATTTGCCTTCATAACTCTTTATAGTTGAAGTGCTTCACAAAGCATACATGAATCATCCCTTTTTGGTCATCGCACTTCGCCTTGATCAAAGGGCAAAGGCTAGGTTATCATGAATGAATAAGAGTGATGTGAGTAAGTCCTCCACCACATTGCAAATCGCTAATCGGCCAAGCCCCAAAGCTATATATGAAGGACGCATAAGTATTCCAGAACTGATGGCCATATTAACAAAGGTATATTATGTTTCAGATCCGGGACCCATCGCTCATCACTGTCGGCGGGGTCCGGAACCTATGTATATGAAGCACCATGACCACCCAGACCTACCGATGATTATAAAACCAGGCGCATTAATTTTCAAGCACAGGTTTTTCGGTTATATCCTTATGCTTCTGGAAAAACTTTGAAGTCGGGGTTTTCAAGACGAAAGGGTAACATTGTGGACCTGAAGGGATTTATGAACCTTAACATATATGTGTTTTGGGTCTGTAGCCCCATCGCATATTGCATATCTGTGGGAGCCCGGGTCTTATGGACATATGCATCGCGATCTACCAGACCCGACGGTATTATCAATTATATTCCATATATGTTTCGGATCTGAGGCTATATCACGCATCACTATCAGCCTTGTCCCAAAGCTTATATATATAGTGCGCCACTATCTGCTCGACTCACCGACAATTATGAATCTGGGCATGTAATATTTCAGGTCCAGCCTAATGGCTAAACTTGGGTTTTCCTATGTATTTCTTTGTTTTCGAAAGACATTGAGGGCGGGGCTTTTTCAAAGGAAATCTGATATGGGTGATGATGCGTGTAATGTGCCATTGCAACTCATTTGCGATGAGATTTTTGGCTAAAATAGGGGCAATTTTCATTCATGATAGCTCATTTTGATTTCGCAACGCATTATCATTTTTGAAGTTTCGATGACGGTGAGAGCTGTTCTTGAATGTTTCTATCATATTTTATAATCATAGCTAATACGAATTATCTCTGCAGGCAAGTTTTAGTGGATCCGGCTACAAATGAAGGCGTTGTATGTCAGGATGACACCTCTGTGCCACCGATGTCAGTATTGCAAAACACACTCTGCTAAAGGGGAGACGGACCACCATAGTGCATAATGAAGGCACTCCTGCAGCTCAGTGGAAGCATTTAGGACAATGCTAATCCACAAAGATGTCATCATCACAAGATACATTATGAAGCATGCTAGATGTGGAGATGATGGGCGAATCTTCAGTTTCTTTCAAAGAAAAGATAGAGAATGATATCCACTCCTCCCAGCTACTAAGAAATGTTACGTAATCCTCCCTTGTTCCAAGGAGATCCATCTATTTCACTAGGAAGGAGAACGCTCCACCAAGGGTGACCTCAGCTTGTCGGCAGTTTCACCAACCTTTCGTATTTGTACATACTGATCTGTGTAACAACAAGAGGGAACTGAAAGGTCATGGAAGGCTGAGGGTCGTTGAAGGCCGCATAAGTATTACTTCCGAAGAAAGGAGAAGGTTTTTTGGCTTGGAGAAAAATAGTTTTGATTTATTGTGAATAAAGGGGACTGTTTGGTTCAAGGAGGAGCCAAAGTTTCAGACTCATTGTGATGTTTTGGATCAGAGTGTTATTAATGGAATGAATGTAAATGCAATTTGTATTTATGCATATTGATGACTTACAATTCACTATTAGTCTTGTTAAATTGAATGTGATTTAGTTTCATGGTTAACTTATGAATGGTCTCTGATTTGAAACTATGTTAAAGATCAGTTGCAAGTTTTAATTCCATAGAGGAATGTGGATTCCTATATGAGTGGTTGGATTGCAATTTAGCTTTAATACAGTCTTTTCCAACTATGAATTCAGATTGATTCATTTGGACTTGAATCTATACATGATGTTTAATCTTCTTTATCACACTCCTGCTGAACATATAAATGATGTTTAAACCTTTGTATTATGCTTCTGTAGTATAGATTAGGATAGCTAGGTCTAGATTAGAGTATTTAGAATTAGTATAGATAGGATTTAATACATAGAGGTTAGTTGTTCTATTTTGTTGATTTAATCGAAGTCTCCCTCCCTGAAGCAATCTATCAACGCATTTAACAGTTTACGGGGTCCCTTAAAACCCATTGGAACTAGCCATTCCAAATGAAAGCAGGTCTAATTGGGGCTTGTGATTGGGTTAGTTCCCCTTGTTGGCATAGCGAATATTAGCCATGTCAACAAATTGGCGCTAGAAGGAGGGCCTAAACTTCCATCCCCAGCTTTTCAAGATTTCATCTATAAGTGCCACACATGGATTCAGAAGGATTAATGTATGGATCGTAAAGGTCAGAGAGAATGTGCCACACATTTGAAAGAGCCTCATTTTGAAGAAATAGAGACCCCTCTAAGTCCTGTTTCTGGGTCACCCAAGGAAGAGAGACTGTGGGAGTATCCTGTCACTCAGGAACAACCAGTCAGAATGCTTACTGAGGCTTACGCTCATTCCCTCTCTCAGGTTCCCATCTTTCACTCTTTACCTCCGACAACTAAGAGAAAGCGAAGATACATCTATAGCCACTTCTCTCGAAGATATTGTGCTAGAATCCTTGCAAAGTATCGACACCCCTTGAGAGGAAAATCTTGAGGATTCCCCTTTTAAAGGCAATTCCTCTCTTGATTTTGAGAATCCTAATGAAAAAGCCTCCAACCAAAACATCCCTATCAATAATATGGCCAATGTTCCTCCTCCAGGTGGGAATCAGCCTCCACCTCCTCCCCCAAGTGGGAATCAACCCCCACCTCCTCCGGGAGCACTCCCTCCCTAGCTTGCACAGGATGCTGTAGCAGTACCTGGGCAATAGCATCCCTTACCCAAAAATGCAGAAAGAGTGTTGCCTGATTTCGACCATGAGCGGGAAGATATTGTTGATAACCATATTCACTCTTTCTTCCTAGCCTTGCGCAGGTTGGGGGTCATAGATGAAGATGTGGTTTTCCCCCTATTCTCTTTTACTTTGATTGGTGCAACCTCCACATGGTATTTCAGCTTGAGAATAGGGTCAATCACCTCTTGCGATGCTTTTCAGCAAGCCTTTTTAGAAAATTTTGGTGATGACAAAACACCTGCGGCCTTAGTTTTAGAATTATCCTGTCTGAAAATGGAAACTAAGGAGAAGGTTAAGGATTTTAACATCCGATTCAACACCTTGTTCAACAGAATCCCAACCACTGCTAGACCTACATAAGAGGTGCTAATGGAATTCTATATCTCTTCTCTCCATGTCCTTATAGCGATGTGGGTTAAAAGCTGTAATGTGCAAAACTTACATAGTGCTATCAATGAAGCGGTGGAAGTTGAAAATGAAATGATCAACCTCATAGCATGTCATTATACAACCGAAGTGAAGAAGGCCTATCAATCATCCAAGAAGAGTAGTGGGAGTGGCAACCAAGTGATTGAGACCAAAGAAAATGATACCACATATGTGGAGGGTTTGCATCGGATCATTAAGAAAATGACAAACACAGTCATTGATATGAAAAGAAATACTGGAGAGAGTACAAGTGGGAATGGAGGAGATTATAATAAAAAAAAACCCTTCAAACATTCTATCGGAAGAAAATAGAAGGTGGTCATGGTCAACTTGCATTACCTTCTCCACCTAAAGAAGGGCTTTAAACATAGAAGAGTTGGCTCTTATTAGATTGCTCCTTAACGAAGAAGAACTTGTACTGGATCTTGAAGCAGAACAAGAAGAAGAGGAAGGATATCAAGTAGAAGAACCCTCAGATGAGGAAACCCAAATTAATGTGCTGTGGGATTTCCATAGTAATGAGAACGATGATGAAGGGGATAACATTACAGAAATCAATGCTAATGAAATCCACACGCGATGTAAAGGGCCGCTCCTAGATGCAACAAAGCCCTTAGACCGAACAAAGCAAGATGTTCGCCCAATGAAAGCATCCGCTCCCAGAGTTCCTATCGAGAAGAGTAGACCTGGTAGTAAATCCAAGAATGCCTCTATTGCAAGTAACCCAGAGAAAGAAAATGCATCTCCCACTGCAACGAAGGCTACTTAAGAGGGTAAAATCCCATCTAAGAATGGAAAAATAGGTATGTTTACTCTATCATATCCTATTTATAACATTGATTACAATATTGTGGATGATCTCAAGAAGTCTAGGGCTAATATCACATAATTTTACTTGTTAAAATTAACGCTACAAAGAGATTTACTGCTGAAATATATGAATGAGTGGAACTGCAAAACCCCCACCACCTCCAGTGGAAAAACCAAGAAACCAATGTCTAAACCTATTAATACCTCCAGCGTAGCCCAAAGACCATCAATTATGGAAGCCACTCTATCTAAAATGAATTGAAATCCCCAAGATGTCAATGCAGCCATTATAGGGAGCAAATCAAAATCTATGACTCCGCCCTTCCTTATCACATTTGAAATCTTCAACATGAATGTGCACAATTGCTTGGTAGAATCTATCACCTCATCCACTATTATGCCTTACGTTGTTGCTAAGATACTTCAGGAAATACCCGATAAAACTGAAACTCGAATTATGTTTTGGACAGAACAAATGTGAGAGTTATTGGGGAGTTGAAAGATGTGTTGATTCAGATGCTTGCCAAACCTCAATACACTCAAGTCATTGATATAGTGGTAGTGGATATACCTAAGGCTTATGGAATGCTGCTTAGTAGGGAGTGGTCATCAAATGTAAATGGATATTTCTCAATTGATTGGTCCCACATTTTGTTGCCTCATAGGGGAAAAAGTGATATGCTGAGAGTGGATATGGAAAGACACATGAAGTACATGGTAATGGAACCAAATAGCCCCAATGAACCTGTAATGTTTACCAACTCTATTCTTGAGAATTATAGTTTCGACCTTTGCACCACCGAAACCCACTTTAGAAAATTCCATGCAGAGACAGTGAAAGAAATTGTGACAAACACACAGCTGGAAGCGCTTCCCCATAATCCAACTGATGAATTACCTTGTATTATAGTAGATGATAGGACTAGTTTCATAGGAAGTAGTTCTTTTACCATAACATTAGAGTTTATTTTTGGGACACTCCACTTGTCTTGAAAGTACAAGCACTGGGAGAATTTTCATTGACCCACTAGGGAACCAACGTCTGATGGCTAGCTAGTTGGAATGCACGTGCACCAGTAACAAAACAAAATATGAAGGCTTGCTAAAAGGCTTGAGAAGAGCCATTGAAAGGAATGCAAAAAAATATTAGAGTTTTTTATGACCCACAGATAATGGTGGACCAGGTAAAGAAAAAGATACACTGAAGTTCGCCACACCTGGTGAGGTACCAACATGAGGTATGGAGTTTAATTGACAATTTTGATTCTTTCAATGTCACATACATACCTTGAAAGTATAACCACGATGCCGATATTATGGCTACTATGGCTGTGAAACTTTTTCTTAATCTTATATTAAAAAAGAATAAATTTTTTGTTGAATTGATTTTTAGATCATCCGTAACTGATAACATCTCAAATTGGCAGGTGTTTGAAAGTGATAATCAAATCCTTGAGTTCCTACATTGCGAAAGAAGACTCAGAAATGCAGTCATCAACAAAAAGGAGGATGACAAACTTATAAACAGAAGTGAAGATGAGGTGATATCTTTCATTGAGAAATTTATTTACTTTTCATCTCTCATGAGTGAGCCAACAGGTAAGCACACAAATTTACAACACTCATGGCTAAGCCCATTCCAAGTTGTGGAAAAAAATGGTCATGGAACTTATAGATTGAAAACCTTACAGGAGAAACTGAAAAACTCCCTGTTAATGGCCAGCATCTCAAGAGATACTTCCAGTAGCCACCACATGGTGGTTACCTCCTAAGTCGGATAGAATCCATTTCATTTTTGCTGTTAGTAGTTACATTTCTATGTTTCCTTTTCTTATTTTATTGTGAGTTTACCCTCTTCCTTTTTTCAATTTTAACTTTTTCAGCCATCTGTTTTCTATCCTCCATCCTGTTTTCACCTCCCAAACCACTTCATATTGCTTTCATTCCCCTACTTTCAGCTTTTGTACCCCTCAGTAACCTATTGATGATTCTGATGTTCCTAAATCCACCATTACCATGCAAATCAAGCAATTTTTCAATTATCCCATGAGAACTTCAAAATCAGCTGTCATATTCAGACCAAGCAATTCATTGGCATCTGTTGAGAACTTGGTAAGATCTGTTGATAACCTGGATATCTGGAGCATGTAGGGGCATATTTTAAAAACAAAATGTGTAACTACAGATGGACTGGCATGGAGGAACGCAACATTTTGAATAAATCCCACTCACATCTAGCCTATACTTGCTTGTAAGGTTTAACAACCATTCTCCATTGGTCTCATCCACCACACTAAATGGTCCAATACCTGTTGTTTACAAGTAAACCTCCTTTCATGGGCTAAACTCACTGTCATTCACCCTATGGCATATCCAATTGTGCTCTAGTCCTTGTGCCTAAAGCTGGAAGGACCTAGTTAAAAGAAAATTAAATGTCAAGCCCTTGTGCCAATCTAGAAGGATAGGTTGTTTGAGAAGCTGGTTAGAGTAGGGACTGTTGTTGGGCTCAGAGTACCAGTTGACACAGCAAGCCCAACCTTGCTTAAGCGGTTTAAAAATATGGCGTGATCCATGACTGTGCCCCATTCAACCATACAAATATATAGCACTGGAATTCTTATGTAAAGTGCAGATAAAGATATCTACATCAATTTTGATGAATAATATAGAGTTGATGTAGCCACCTAAATGGGTATTGATAGACTAGTGATGGCCCCAAAAGTATTTTTGAAAGAAAGAAATAGGTAAAGGAAGGTCAATACATCCCATAATAATAACCATTGGAGAATGCCTGTCAAAACCTTATCAGTAAGAAGAAGCTATTTGTCTTTATCCTGCCTGAAACAATTAATGTTAAAGTGGAACCCATGCTTGTTCATTTGTACGATTTGCATTCTTATCTTAACACCCTAATGTTTTATTGATCCAAGTTTTATTTGGAAACAAAGATAACTAGTTTTCCCAGCGGTTTGCCATTTTTTGTGGCCACAACTACCACCCTATTAAAACATGCTCTGATAGCAAATTTTAAATGGGTCCCCTTGAAGTTGGATTTTTCACTTCCTCGAATGATCTGCTTTCATCTCAGAAACTCTAACTATATGCTGGGTTAACCCTTCAATTCTCAATGGTCAAGACCTCCCTTGAAAATATCTCTGCAGCATGATTTATTTATAACCTGCACTCTCATTCCCTCATCAGACCTTTCTCAATCCTCGTAAGTGTCTCTGGCAAAACAAGCCCGCATATACAACCGTCCCTAACCTTAATATGGTCATTCATGCACTTAATGCACAAAACGCTCTATCGCACCTCATTTGCCTTTACAACTCTTTATAGCCGAAGTGCTTCGCAAAGCATACATGAATGATCCTTTTCACTTGTTGCACTTCACCTTGATCAAAGGGTGAAGGCTGGTTTATCATTAATGAATAAGAGTGATGTGAGTAAGTCCTACACCACAACGCAAATCGCTAATCGGCCAAGCCCCAAAGCTATATATAAAGGGTGCATAAATATTCTGGACACAATGACCATATTAACAGAGGTATATTATGTTTCAGATCCAGGACCCATCGCTCATCATTGTCAGCAGGGTCCGAAATCTATGTATATGATGCACCATAACCACCCGGACCCGCTGATGATTATAAAACTAGGTGCATTAATTTTCAAGTCTGGCCTTATGGCTGGATACAGAGGTTTTTCTCTTATATCCTTATGTTTCCGGAAAAACGTTGAAGTCAGGGTTTTCCAAAGGGAAGGGTAACATTGCGGAACTGAAGGGATTTATGAAACTTAACATATATGTGTTTTGGGTCTACAGCCCCATCACATATCGCATATCAGTGGGAGCTTAGGTCTTATGCACATATGCATCGTGATCTACTGGACCCGATGGTATTATCAATTATATTCCATATATGTTTCGGATCCGGGGCTATATCACGCATCACTATCGACCTTGTCCCAAAGCTTATATATATAGTGTGCCTTTGTCTGCCAGACCTGCCGACAAGTGTGAATCTTGGAATATAATATTTCAATTCCAGCCTAACTATCGGACTCGTGTTTTCCTGTGTATTTCATTGTTTTCGAAAGATATTGAGGGCGGGGCTTTTTCAAAGGAAATCTTATAGGGTGATGCTTCGTGTAATGTGCCATCAAAATGTGCCATTGCGACTCGTTCGCAGCATGATTTTTGGCTAAACCAGGGGCCATTTTCTTTCATGGTAGCTCCTTTTGATTTCGCAGCGCCTTATCATTTTTGAAGTTTCAATGACGGTGAGCATTGTTCTTGAACATTTCTATCATATTTTATAATCACAGCTAATACGAATTATCTTTGCAAGCGAGTTTGAGTGGATTCAGCCACAGATGAAGGTGTTGTATGTCAGGATGACACCTCTATGCCACTGGTGTCAGTATTGCAAAACACACTCTGCTAAAGGGAGACGGACCACCATAATGCATAATGAAGGTGCTCTTGCAGTTTAGTGGAAGCATTTAGGACAACGCTAATCCACCAAGATGTCGTCATCACAAGATACATTATGAAGCATGCCAGATGTGGGGACGCTAGGAAAATCATCAGTTTATTTCAAATAAAAGATAGAAAATGATAGCCACTCCTCACAGGTGCTAATAAATGATACATAGTCCTCCCTTATTCCAAGGATATCCATCACTTTCCCCAGGAAGGAGAGCTCTCCACCAAGGGTGACCTCAACTTGTCGACAGTTTCACCAACCTTTCGCATCTGTACATACTGATCTGTGTAATGACAAGAGAGAATTGAAAGGACATGGAAGGCCAAGGGTCATTGAAGGCCACATAAGTATTACCTCCGAAGAAAGGAGAAGGGATTTTTGGCTTGGAGAAAAATAGTTTTGATTTATTGTGAATAAAGGGTACTGTTTGGTTCAAGGAGGAGCCATTGTTTCAAACTCATTGTATTGTTTTGGATCAAAGTTTTATTACTGGCATGAATGTAAATGTGATTTGTATTTATGCATATTGATTACTTACAGTTCACTATTAGTCTTGTTAAATATTCAATTTCATGGTTAACTTGTGAATGGTATCTCATTTGAAACTAAGTTAAACATCAGTTGCAAGTTTTAATTCCATAGATGAATGTTGATTCCTATATGAGTAATTGGATTGCAATTTAGCTTTAATACAGACTTGTCCAATTGTGAATTCAATGATTGATTCATTTGGACTCGAATCTATACATGATGTTTAATCTTCTTTATCACGCTCCTGCCGAACATATATATGATTTTTAACCTCTATATTATGCTTCTACAGGATATATTAGGATAGCTAGGACTAGATTAGAGTAGTTAGAAGTTGTATAGATAGGATTTAATACATAGAGTTTAGTTGTTCTATTTTTTTTATTTAATCAAGGTCTCCCTCCCAGAAGAAATCAATCAACACATTTAACAGTTTATAGGGTCCCTTAAAACTCGTTGGAACCAGTCATTCCAAACGAAAGCAAGTCTAATTGGGGCTTGTAATTGGGCTAGTTCCCCTTGTTAGCATAGCAAACATTAGCCATGTCAATTGACTGACCAAAGGAACTACAAAAATTGGAAGAGGTGGTATATGACATGCCTTGTTGTCTAGAAGATGAAACTACCATAAAGATCAAAAGGATTCTGTCTATGTATTGGTGACTTCTATTAAGTACATTCATGTCCATATGAAGTGGAAGAGAACAATTCATTCCTAGAAAAGTAAGATAAAAACATAGCTACTCAAATCTACATCATCAAATATATACAAATAAAACAACAAGGGACATAGTACAAGGCTTTGTTGCATAAGCAGGATGAAGTGAGAGGACTGTTGAGAACCCAAGGATGCATCTCAAGCTTCACAAGCAAGGACTAGGAAGTGAGATTTCCACTTGAGGATGAGGATGGACTGATCGAGTCACTCCTAACCTCTCAGCTAGAGACCTCAGTGACTCCCTTAACATCCAAGATCATAGAGAATAAACTACTTCTATGTGACTGACCAGAGGACTAACAAAAATAAGAAGAGTTGGTCTACGACATGCCTCATTTTCTAGAAGATGAAAGTGCCATAAACATCAAGAGGAGTATGTCTATATGTTGGTGTTGTGAGAGTTGTCTCTATATCAAAACAAATATCTCCATATGGATCTCATTAAGTGGTCACTTGTGACCACCCACGAAATCACACATCTCATGGATTTAGTGGAAAGAATGGTAGTGTTGTCTACCTACCTTGGTGCCCTTGTATTCCTAGAATTGGAAGTTTTGTTAGCCATTGTTATGAAGTTTATAAATGGTGTAAATAGTGTTCTTGGATACATGAATTTTCCTCCTGAATTTGGAATACAAACTATTGCATTTATTATCTGAAAACTACAATTTGCTTGAGATTGAAGCTTCCTTTCACAATGTTTCCATATACACCAAAAAACTCACTCCCTGCCACCTGAGGATGAGGAGGGACTGACCAAATCACTCCTAACCTCTCAGCTAGAGACCTCAGTGACTCCCCTAACATCCAAGATCATACAGAAGAAACTAATGCTGTGTGACTGACCAGAGGACCTGTAGAAATTGGAAGAGTTGGTATATGACATGCCCTATGGTCTAGAAGATGAAACTACCATCAAGATCAAGAGGAGTCTTTCTATCTATTGGTGACTCCTATTAAGTAAATTCATGTCCATATAGAGTGGTAGAGCACAAGTCATTACTAGAAAATCAAGATAACAATAGAACTACTCAACTCTACATCATCAAAGATATACAATCAAACAACCAAGAATATAGTACAAGGCTTTGTTGTAGAATCAGGATGAAGTGAGAGGGTTGCTGAGAACCCAATGATGCCTCTCAAGCTTCACAACCAAGGTGTAGGAAGTTAGACTGTCACCTGAGCTTTTCTTAGGGTCTAACTTGGTTATCCTTTCATCTAAAATGTTGACATACATCGTAGAATAAAATATTTTATGATGATTGACTCTAAGCTTCCTTTGAGACCATGCTTCATATTGGGGTTTTAGTTTCATCACCATCGTTGGATATCTACTCAGTATTTTTACTACTATGAGTGTTGGCTTTTCCCAAAACGTGTTGGGAACACATCCATTCTCCATCATATATCTTACCATCTCTGTGATGGTGCAATTCCATCTGTTAACCAATTTATTTTGGTGTGGGATGAAGGTTACAGTAAATTATATTTTTATCCCATACTCAATTCATTAAACTCTCAAGAATTAAATTTTTATAAATTTCACCCACATTTGTCTACTATAGTGCTCAACAAACAGAAGGAAATACTTAGCACTGTTGATTGATGTTGTGTTTGTCTGTCCACAAACATTTGCATGAACCAGTTGAGATCAATTTTTTAATGGTTGAAGTTAAATTTCAAAGGCACTTATAAGTTATAACTATGAAATAAAATGATAATTATATGATATAAAGTCACCTTAAGGGAGATATATTCAAAGTAAATGCATAAAACCACACTACCATGAAAACAATTCACTCAACACAGCCAAGAGATTTAGAGAGCTAGATTTAAACACAACTATAGCAATCACATATTACCTAGGATATTTCTTGCATCATGACAAGTGATAGGTAATAGGATGCCATTAAGCTTATTGGTTGCACTAGAGGTGGTGTGGTCAAGACCTTGTGGATGAAAGAACAAGAGGTTTTGTGCTACCAATGTTGTTTCAAGAATGAATTGTCTAGCCCTTGCTTCACTCATCACTTCTGAATTATCATCCCAGTATGACTATTCGTCATACTGTTTCTAAGAGAATAAAACTTGAAAGTATGTATGCTATTTATTTTATCCTTTTTAACTCAATGGATCTGAACCTTTTCGGCAAGAGGTTGAACTTGTGTTATATGTCATTTTCCCACCCAAAAATGGGCTCTTATTGTTGTTTGCATGAAGCAAAAAAAAAAAAAAAATCCTTTTTACAATTTTATAAGTTGGCAAGCCTATCCTTTAGTGCAATATCCTTTATTTATTTATTTGAGCTAGCCATTTGACTATTCATCTTTCCTCATATCTTTAAAACCCTAATAATGTTGTTCCTGCAAGCTATCTGGAAATTATTGCAGGTTATAAAAATATTCTATAGAAATACTTTTTCAAAACGTGTGCTCTATTGACAATGTTGTTGGGGGGACGCTCAAAATGGAAGTAAATCATGAACATAGTAAAATTGTCGAAAAATTTACTTTTTATAGATTCATCAATAAAATGATTGCAACATGTTTTCATGTCATTGTGTTCTTGTTTCTTATGCCTATGAAACTCAACTGCATTTAGGCTTGTAAAACTTCCCAGATACATCAAAATAAATTCATAATCTTTTGACAATTTTGTTTTCTATACCTCAGGCCTTGAACTCAAATGCCTGCTACCAACAATAAGATATTTCATACTGTGTATGCCAATCACCCAAAACCCTTGTGACATTTAACTGAAAATTCAAATAAACATGATCCACATGTCCTCCTAATCCTTGAATATGTTTTCTACATCTTGTGCAATAAGACCTGTGATCCCTTGTCATTTCTATAACTCGTCCATGCCTAGGCAACACAACTTGACATTCTCCAACATTTACAATCAGCAGATTTCTCCCAAAATCCGTTGTAATTAGGGTTTTTGTAGTTTATAAGAGAGAAATGTGAAGTAAACAAGCCTTATCAAATGCTTTTTTTTTGTCTCTGTAAAAAAAATCTAATTTCTTTCTCCAGTGCTAAAGGAAAATCAGGATTCCCTATAATGAACCTAGATAGATTTTCATTAACAAAATGGATGGCATTTCTTCCTCTATTTCCATCAAACACCCTATATAAGACAACGAGACATTCACCAAAGGAACTCGGACATATGTTTTTGAAAAAATCAATAATGATTAAATTTACAACCTCCATGTTTTCATAACCTCCTACTATCAGACCAAAATTAAGAGTGAAGGATTGGCATAAAGTATATTGCCAAGCATTCTCTATTTTTATTTCAAACAATGTTGGAAATAAGGACACAATATCCATATTACCCCTTTATGATACTGATAGAACCATTCAAATCTTAGCAACAATGTACTACTGTAGCATTTGCCTTATTAGAGCATGGCCAAGGTGGCAGTTTTGAAACCTTTTTGAGGCTGAAGCAGTTGTACATAATACCATTTTACTAGTTGAAATGATGCTTCTTGATGACATGTAATGTTGAAAATACCTACATAAGACCCTCCTACAATAGTATTTATGTGCAACTGATGTCATGTTAACAATTATTTTCCCACTACATAGGAATAACTCCAACCATTTGTTCCTTCTGTCTGTTTCTTGAATTTGCCTCCTTTAATGTTGATTAATAATATAAAATAATGACCAATATTTTCCAAATTAACACAACCATAGAAAACAATCTTGAACTTGCCTTAGATAAATAGGATATCTATAACTTGTTCTTGGAAATAATACTTGTACTGACTACTTGAATATATCATTGTTTTACAACTACCATTTCTAATCCATCAGTGAATACTCTTTTGAATAAGTTGAAATCTAAAGGTCAACAAAATAAAACAGTGGGAGATGGAATTAGCCAATCTTTTATTCATCCAAAGAGCATTGGAGAAAACAAAATAAGGTGAAGGCCAATTCTATCTTCAAAAAGAAATGATACAAAAACAATATGTTTCTAGCCTAGTGCTTTTCTTTGTTCCAAATTGAGCAACAATAGTTTTCTGTAGGCCCTCTAATTTTGTGTATGGACATGATAAAGGTCTTTTTCCCAGTTTTAAATCTGACTTTTATTTCAATTTGTTAACCTAATAAATCAAGTTCCTTCTCATTTGGTTTCAAACTTTAGATTTCACTTACTCAATAATGATCAAAACAACTAGGGTATCAAATTTCAACATGCTGGGAATTACATGGAGGAATTTGAACATGTTGGGACTTGTCAACCTCTTACTCATTGATATGAGATTACTACTAAAGGTTCATTTTTAAAATCAACATTCAAAGACCAAAATTTAAAAGAACTAAAATGACATAGGTAATACCTAGCCAATTGATAACAAATTTCGCTCATATGGGCTACATCTTTGGGTTCGCTTCAATTAACAAATCAATCCATTCATAAAGATGCAAAGTACATCTTTTCTCCTCTTTACATCAAAATGGTGGCCTCAATCCATAGATACTATCTTTGATGTTCTCTAGGAAGATGACAATGGCTTCTTCCTGCAATCCATGAACTTAGGCTTGCCTTATTCTCTTGATGAATGGGCACTCTACTGCCAATTTGTTATTTCTAAAGCATTGTTGAACCCATAGGCCTTTTAGATGCAAACAAAGGAAACTAACTCATAAATGTTTTCATACTTAGGAAAACCCTTCCTCTTGCTCATTTATCTAACCGAAAAAATAGATTACTTAGCGTTCCAATGCATAGACTATGGTATATGTGGTAGATTGATTTACAGAGGTGTTGGGTCCTTGAATTTTTTCAACTCTTGATTTGTACATCCCCTTTTTTGATATCATTAAAAAACATGCTCCCACTCACTTGCTTGTTTTTTTGAGTGCTTCCATCACCTTCTTTCCTCTTTGCATCCATCATGGGACTCCTGATTAAGGTATGTTGTGGGACAGTTGGAAAGCTCTCGAACTTTCAGTTAAATTATGGTTTTTCTATTTCACTTGGAATTTATCAGTACTATGGTATAATATCTTGTATAATTAAGTCTTGGTTAGTAGACTATTTTGTGTGTATTTGGTTAGTATATGGACATTTGGGACAAAAAACATTAAGTTTTATTGTTGATTTGGTTTCCAATTTGGTAAACCATTGAAAAGCATTTTGATATAATGTAATATGGTATCAATTTTACAGTATAACCCTTTAAACTAGCCCTTGGACTGGTTTGATGACCTTTCCCATACTTAAACGACCAGTTTGGAAACCAATCTTTTCAGATTGACTAGTTCTGGTTCTGCACAAAACGACTCTAGCTGTGGCTACAACAAAATGTAGAGGATGAAGCAATTTTAAAAAAACCCTGAAACCCCTCATCCCCCTAAGACCCTAAAACATTATTATGTATTAGCTTATATCATGTTGTGTTTTGGACTTTGTAGGACACTTAGAGCATCATTGCTTATGTATATTGTTTTAGATTTATATTGCACTTGGTGCCATTTTTCTATATTCACCCTTACATGGCATATAGATGAGTGACATATTTTTTCTTGGACTCTACACACCATCTAGAGCCTAACTATTTATGTATTTTTTTTTGGATATGCATTGTTGTTAGTTCCATTTTTTTATATTCACCCTTAAATGGTATATACATTAATAGACTTTGCATCTTTTATCTCTAATGATTTGAATTTACATTGAATGATTTATGTGTGTGTGTGTGTGTGTTTCTTTATTGATTAAAATTTTCATATTTTAATAATATTTTTAGTGAAATGGTTTATAAGCACAATCATTAACTAACTCTGATCTATGTATAGTTTGACCCAAAGTCTAATTCTAATTTTTAAAGCATTGGTAATGTTATGGGAATTGAGAGAATTTGGAACCCAAACATAGATAAAGAAGTTTAGATCATGCTTTTATTAAAGAAGGACATATGGGGATTGTAATTGATAGAAATTTGGAGGAAGCATGTATCTCATTTTGCAGGTAGTGTCAAGGTAAAAGTTCAATCCTTGAAGTGGATATCATTTGATTTTAAACTTTTCTCAAATATTTCTAGTAGACAACCCCTTCAAGACCCATGCAACTAATGTATACCAAGATTGTATAAACATCCTTTTCAAGCATTTCTTGTAGTGTCTAATTTAATTTTAAAGAAAGGTTGATCTTTGATGATGATTCCTCCTCAATAGATCAAAATATTTTCATTTCACTATAAAAATACTCCTTTTGTTGTTGAATATAACTATGTATACTTATGCATAACCTAAATTTGTTGTTGCTATAGTTGAATAACAAAAATTAGATCAAAATTTATTATTGAATCAAAACACTCTTGTTTGATGCTTAGTCTATGCAAGGAAGTATAACTATCAAAATTTGAATAAATTCATTCACTGAAATTGAAACATCCAAGGTGTCAGCAAACAATACATGTTTTTGCATTGTTCTTCTATATCCTTGGGTCAAAGTTGAAGCATTTTTTACCATCTAGTGTTGCTAGTTCCTAGTGAAATGATAAGTACATGCTTTGTAATTAGTATTGTATTCAGACTTAGGCAAGCATATGAGGATATGAATTACTTGTCACTTAACAGAGAACAATTTTGAATGTTGATTCTTGAAAATTTATATGGATTCCTATTTCAAATTAGAAAAAATAGCATCACATGTGAAAACAAGGCATAGTGTTGATTCCTACTATCCCATCTATTTCAGTTAAACCCACCAATTCAATTTGTTCAAGCATTTTAAATGCAATCATGTTAACATTATATTATATGGTCTAATACTAGTTGTTCAAGTATTTAAAACAAATAAGTATTATAGCTTTTAGTCTCATCTATTAAATAGTTGTATGTCATTACAAGTAGCCAAGAGAAACATCAAAGGATTTGGAGTTAAGCTGCACAAAACAAGACCTTTATTTTAGTGATTCTAGTTCCCCAAACTATGTTGATAATCCTTATATGGATAAGTTATCCTCACGTATTTATTTGATACACCTTTGACCTTGATTTGACTAAAACTAATGTTATGAACTTTACTATTAATTGAATTAAAGCGACTCTTCCAATCTTATTGTCATGGTTGCATAGTGGAGGCTTTTTGAAACTTTAATCATAATAATCTTAATCCGATATTTCAATAGGGGAGGTGTAGTAAACCTTTAAGCATAATAATCTTAATCTTGTTCCTGAATAGTGTAGGCATAGTGAACCTTTAAGCATAATTAAGTATTACCTTTAGGATGAAAATTTTTCATGCCTGTCATAAATTTAGATTTGAATGACATGGGTAATGATGGGAAGAACATTTCTATTGTCCAATAGATTAGGCTTTTGTTATTTTTGGAAAATCAATTATGTTTCTGTTTTCACTTTGTATTCTTGATGACATTGAAAGATCCATTATATTCATTTTCATTTGTATCAACTAATTACATATTTGAAGTTTTTTTTTCTTTTCTTAGTGCATCTAGTGACTCTTTTTTTTATACATTAGGTGAGTTTAATGTTGTATGTGTTCTTGCTAATGTCCTTTGATTTATAGTGTTTGGAAAATGTTACAATTTGATTTTTAAGAAAAAATTTAGAACTCATCTCAATCTATTTTAAAACTATGCTTTCTTTTATAGGATAAGTCTTGGTGAGTTCGTTATATGGTGGTAAATGAGTTATATGAACTTTGTGAGGTAGTTGGCCCACAACCTACCAGGTATTTTTCCATTGAATTAATTAGTGCATACATGTGCATGCTCTCATTGGCATAGATACTTGACAACTAATATCATGGATGTAACCTTGCAGTTTTGACCCTTGTAATATAATCAATCATATTATAACTATATTGTAATAACCTATGTATTTTGAGGTGTTTCAAGCCATGTGGGCTCGCCTATGATGATGATGTGATGTAATTAATGCAAATGCCTCGTCAATATTTCTAGAGAATATATATTTTATCTTAAGCGCAAGGCCAAGGACCGCCTAGAGAATTCTTATGGTTCATATTTTCAAGTTTGGATATTGGTTTGTATTACCTAGGGACAATGGGTTTGTCACTATGGTACAACAAAACTTGTTAAAAACATTTCTTTCTACATTTATTCAATAAATTTCTAACATATGTGATGCATCAATCAAGCAACATATTACCACCTTTGACCACATTCCCATTTTAAAAGTTGTGAGCCTTTTGAGGAAACACAAAGTAACATGCAAACCAAAGGTATATCTTAGTCCTTTTGGTTTAATAGTTTGTTTTGGGTCAATATCTATGGCTAGGATTTGAATCATTCTCATTCCCACGAAGTTGGTTTCTTGGAAAAAATTTGTTAGAAAGATTAGTAACTCTTTGAATTCTATGTGGATAATAGTATATGAATCCTCATGCATTTGAATGTAGGCATAATCTAGCATGAAACCATTGTTAAATGGGTACATTTCATATCGATTTATTGTAGAATTCCCTTGCTGTTTTACATTTGTGTAGTCATCTACCATGCCAAGAAGTGGGTGAATCAATGAAATTTGCATGTGTTAAATGGGAATTTTGTGTGATCATTTGCAATTCCATCATCAGTTTGCATTATAATTTTGTTTAGTGTTGTTAAAAAAACCCAAATTTGATCATAACCGGGAATCTTGACTAGATTTTGAGGAAATTGTTAGGATAAGGTGAAGTGGATATCTAGTTACCAGTTTGGGATCAAGGTTGGTTGCACCATTTGAGAGTAAAAAGTTGAAGAATACAAAATAAATATAGACGTATAAGAGCTATAAGGAAAACCCTAACTATTATAGATTGATAATTATAAGTACAATGTCAAAGTATGAATTGATTATAAGTAAAAGGAACAAGCACTTTCATCCCTGCAACCATAAAATACAATGTCCACTTTCAAAGATTGTCTCCCAATGTCTCTTTGAGAATGGTCTAGGCTAATGGGTCTCATGCAGAGATATTTTTGGTAGTATTTCAATGTTTCCACTAAGGTTTGAAGAAGATAGTAGAGTTGAAGTGATGCTTGGGTGGAATACCAGCTAGCTTTAGAGGACAATGGATGCTTGGTAGGAGAGAATAAATTGGTGATCAGTTTAACTTGGGGATCAGGTGGATCATGTGGTGCTAGGATATCATCATAACAAAGGAGTTCAATATGTGCAAAATCACCTCAGGAGCTACATATTAATTCCCTAGAGATTGCTAAATGAATTTTCAGCTTGTATTTATTTATCTATTTCTTTTGTATTATATATTTCATACAATCTTTGAAATGTACTTGAAGAAGAAGATTTATTTGAGAGGAAACACATTCATGTTTAGATTCATTTTATCACTTAATAGAATTAACATCAATATTAAAGTAGGCATAAAATCATGAAAAGAAATAAAAGAGATTAAAATGTAAATAAGGACTACCCATCCTTAAATACAATTTTATTGTACTGTAGTTTCTTTTATATCTCAATCCCCAGCTCCCACAAGAAATATTATCCCAAGAGTCAACTATTATAGTTTGTTTTAAAATCAAAATATTACCTTTTACTTTTATGTCGCAATGAAGTGGATCATGGAAGAGACTTATGAGAAAGTTAATCTTGAAGTGCACACCTTTCTCCTTTCTCTATCGTCTATCATCTACATTTGTTTTGACTCCTATATGTTAGGATTTCACTTATGGAAAGCTATTAACTAAAATTACATTCATTAATATAATTTATATCCTATTACCTCCATAAAGGAAATATGCAACCACTTATATTGTAGAAACAATTTTTTTAGCTGACATGTTTGAGAGAAAAATATTTTGATTGCAAGAAGTCAATAGTCTGCACCTCACCTAATGTAGCGATTTACAAGCTACCTACACATGGAGGGATGTTTCAGTTACCATCTATCTTATCTTCTTGGCATGTTAGA
The DNA here is from genome assembly GCA_000404065.3 of Pinus taeda. Lineage (NCBI taxonomy): Eukaryota > Viridiplantae > Streptophyta > Pinopsida > Pinales > Pinaceae > Pinus > Pinus taeda. The sequence goes on along the minus strand of APFE030827381.1, from coordinate 8,590 downwards.
GGTTTCTAGTGGGATGTTGGTGACCCAATGATTCATGCAAGGGTTGGAGTATTAATGTTAGTCAATTGTCTATATATTCAATAGTATTTCCATCCATAAATTACGATTGGATAATTTACGTTTAGTCTCAAAAATGATATTTATCTGTTTCATATAATTGTTAATCTGAAATACCCTATTTGTAACACAAACGGTGGACTTGGTGGCAACATATGTAAGATTTTCACATGACATTGAAGCCGAAGTCTATATTGCTACTACTAGAAAGATGACAAAATTTTGTAGAATATTGAATCCTCAACTTGCAATCCAGCACATACTTCCTTATCGAAATGTTAGTTTGGAAAATGTAGTTAAAAGTTTTAGAATTCAGTTTTATATATTGAATTGTCAGAACCAATCTGGTATAGATATCTAATAGATTCACTAGTACATGTACATGTTGGAAATAATACTAAGAGGGGGGGTGAATCAGTATTATCTGGTCAATTATTTTCTTTTTCAAACCCAGAACATATACGCTA
>APFE030827371.1:154549-176767 GCA_000404065.3 Pinus taeda | reverse complement strand
AAACCTAACAATTTATATAAAAAAATCAGTCAATATATTCCTACATACAGACTGGAATGATCTTTTATGCCAGTCAAACGTAGGACAACACCGAGCAAACGCAGTAGTTGCATACTATATGTTGGATGCCAATTTTTGGCTGCAGCTGAGTCCAAATTCTGAAACATGTCGTTGGGGATTTTCAAGTAAATCTGATATATAAATGTGCTGAGAATAGAACTACATGCACTACTGGACTACCACCTAACTGACTAACTCCTCTTATTAGTCCCTGCCGCAGGCTAGGCAGGGACTATAGTAATCGATATGATGCTCACTAAAAATTAATTGACCTGTTTAAGATTTTCAATAACCAAAGTTTTAAGACTCCTGACATATTCTTCATAGCGAAATTTTTTCCGCCATCTTATTTGGCCTCTTCCCAACGCAGGGAGGCCACAACCATATGTTATTTTCATGTTTCTTTGATATGTTTCCTTGGCATTTTCAATTGTAAAACTAATGCTCGCATTAACTCATCTAACTCATTTCAATTAAATGTTTGGGTTATTTAGATATGTTAGTGATATATATGTTAGGGACACGCACACTGCATGCAACCAGACCAGATACCACATGGCTACTGCATGTATTGCCCTCATGTATGGTCATTGTCCTTCATTGGCACCTCCTACTTCTTTTGATGGCTAGCTGGCTTTTGCTGTTGCTGGCTTTTGTTGTGGAAAATTCGCAGACACTGGCTATGATGTGGGATATTTGCAGAGACAGGCAATGGAAGATGGGCGAGAAATTGAAAGGTTTACTTCTTTTGCTGGCTTTTATACTTCTTTTGTTGGCTCGCTGGCTTTTGCTGTGGGATATTCGCAGAGACCGGCAGCGGAAGATGGGCGAGAAATTGAGAGAAATCGATAGGTTTACTTCTTTTGCTGGCTTTTATTGTTGCTGGGGAATAACACAACTAATTTCCTTTGGATATTTCAAGTCTTTGCTTGTGCGGTGCATGCATAGTGATACGCCTATGTTTGGGCTTGATTTTTTACCCTCCTAGCTTCCACCTATGCGAGGCAGGGAAACGTGCAAAACAGGGAAACGTATATGGGAAAGCAGCTATGCGAGAATGATAATGGACCAAAACCAGAGCTCATTAAGGCGCAAGAAGGATTTTCCATGTACCTTCACATTCATCTAAGGTTCTGAGGGCTTCGCCACATGCCCTGCTCTTTGGTTCCGAGGCTCTGCCTTGTGCTCTGCCCTTGTTCTGGTAAGTATAAAGGTAGGTGTGCTTCCCTTATTTTTGGAATGTGCCTACCTTTTGTTTGATTATGGAAGCTGCATTGATACATTCACAATGCAGACATACATCATAAGAAAATGTTAGAATTGCATTTTACTCACCGGCATTATAAAATAGTGCCAAAGACTGCATAAATGTAAGCAATCTAATCGTTTATTCTTAGAGCAATAGCTTCAAAGATTATTTTGGTGACATTATCCTAAGCTCTACAATGCAATGCAACATCCTTACAACAGATTGGCGACACTACAGTCAGGTTTTGGAGTTTACCTGAGCGTCCTTACAATGGATTTGCGATACTACAATCCAGTTTTGGAGTTTACCTGAGCGGTTGAAGCCCTTACAATGGAATTGTGACGCATAGTCGGGTTTTGGAGTTTACCCATTTTCTCAATAGCCAGCGCACAAAGATTTTGCACTTCATTGCCAAAGGAAAGCCTACTGACAATGCCGCAAGCCATCATTGAAGATACCCCATTTATAGGTCCCACCTTGTCTTCAAGTTTTCTTGCTGCCCTGAGCTCAATGTTAGTAAAGACAAGTCCTAGAGACTTATGGCCAAGCCTCATATCCCTTCTCTTAAAAGCACCAGTCGGGACCTTGCTTTCACCCTTTACTTGCTGCCTCTTCACCCAACGAAGTCTAGCATAACGTAGGCACTATCGCCGTGAACCTTTCACCCCTGCGTTCCATTTCTAAAAGCAAGCAAGCAGTTGCTCAGTGTAAAGGCCATTGATCCCATCAAGCTGTAGCAGCCGGCCCAGACCATCAATTCGAGCAATCGTAGCTTTTTTATCCTCCCTAGTTGCCTGTGTGAAACGTCTTCAAAATGGGAAAATGTTGGGGGCGTGAGAAGGGTAATGATGAATCAGTTGGAATTTTGAAAGCTAGTGGGGATAGAGGGGCGAAAGCCAGTTCATGGGGAAATAGATTGTATGGTGAACACTATTAGCAGAAGCTCGTAGTGGTACCCAGCAGTATCCTCAAGCAAGTGTGATTACCAGGCTTGTGAAAGCTGTCAGGTGATCCAACTGCACCATCAGTCAAGGTGAAAGTTGTAGCTTCTGTGAAGGCAAGAGGGTTGTACGGATAACAATTAAGGCGAATAAGCAGGGCGTAGCGGCACGTGAGCCTTAGGGGCCATGTTCGAGATAGCTGTTACGCTCCACGACAACAGCAGCACCGTCTCTCGTATCCCACGTCTTGATTCGAGGTTGAGACAAGTCCTAGAGTGTGGAGAGGCGATACGTGGACTACATGCAAGCCTTGCATTCCCACGTCCAAGTTTCCTTTCCGATATTTAATTTAATTTAATTTATATCTATTATTTTTAATAATTTTTCTATATCAATGGCTCTACAAATTTAATACCATGCTAGCTAGTTGAGTGGCAGAATCACCCAATTTATTGCTTATGTGTTTTATACTATGAGACCACCCACAACCAGGCATACTAACGAATCACCTTCATGAAAGTATTAGGATTTTCTATACTATGAATAAGAATAGCTATTTTGGGCTTGTTTTGAGTGGACTTGCCCTATAATATAGTGGTGAATGGAACAAATACTAGAATATTGATCTTACTTGAATGAAACTATTCTCTTGTCTTCTATAGTTGTGGACATTTACTATATGAAGAATGATAATAGCTGAAACGATCCACCTGCATGGGACTTGCTACCAACAGAATGAGAGTTATTCATCTCTCACTCAAGTAAGGCCCCCAATCAAAGTCTCCAAGCCCACCCCCTCTTTGGACCTTACTTGGAACATCTGAAAGGTGTTGTCCTTACCTGATCTATTCATGGCTCTAATTCAATCAAAGTAAGGTTTCCCCTATTTTGAAACAAGTTTAAAAGGGTTATGCTAAAATAGTTAATCTAAAAAGCCCTTTCATAATGCATCATCTACTACTTATTATAATAAGTCATTTGGTACTATTAATAAGAACTCGACAACATAGAAGCAAAACTAAATGTTAACTTATATATCGCATTCCACAACTAACATTATTATCGCTCGCTCGCTCAGGGCTGCCAGCTCCACTATCGTTTCTTCGGGGGCAACAATCACCAGTAAAAAGGAAACCTGCCCATTTACCTCATTATATTATACCAATCAACATAGGGGAACAAGGCCCTATAATATAAGAGCACTTCGACCATTGCAGTGATAAAAACCGCTACCTTAGGCTCTGAGTTTCCGTCCCTGAACACGATATAGAATTTTCATGGGAGCCAAAATACACCTGGTAGCCGAAACCTTTGCTTGCCACTTGCATCCTCATGCAGCGCACCTGTTTTCACCTACACTGGCCACTTGTGGATGCAAGCCACTTTTTTTTGTTTTCATGCTCGCCACTTGTTAATGTAATCTTCATGCTCACCACTTGTTAATGAAATCTTCATGCTCACCACTCGTTAATGAAATATAGGGATATATCTGTCTTAATAATATCTTAGGCATTAAATGTTTAATAATTATTGCTAACATTATGCTGACAATCTATGAGTTCTTTTCTTCTTTTATTATGCGGATATGCTAGGAGTTCATGTTGTTGTTATTATACTGGTAGGAGGTCCACTCAGTGGGAACACATCTCGAAGTGTGGTGTAGTCCGTCCGTGAGATTGGCCATATCGGGAGATGTTTTTTGTTGCCTGCCCTTGGAGTGCCTATCTCAGAAGATGCTTTCCTCTATACAGTCAGGTACATTCTCCTTACCATTGCTTTACTTACTGTTCGGTGTTACTAATAGCATTAGTAATACACTATGTGGGTTGAGTCCAACAGGCTTGTTTCGATGTGTGCGTGCCTAGGTTTGTTCTGACCTACCAAGCGTGGTGGCCGACATGTCTTAACTTGGAGCGATGACTACTATTTGAAAAGCTTTTCTGGATTTGATCCAGCTATGACAGCGGTCAGTAAACTAGACTACATAGCCTGAACATATTTCATGTGGGATTTGGTTTTGATTAATAACAACTCTCTATCAACCAAACTCCCTCTCCTCTAAGCAACCAACACTTTACAAACTAGAAAAAACCAAGAAAAGCTCATTCCATCTCTATCGCCTCTTCCCTTCCTTTTGTGAACTCATAAATTCCAGTCTCTGCGGAACTATAGAAACTCTTTGCTTTCTTATGGACTAATTTGAGAAATGCTTGATAGAAACCGGCTGAAGGATTTTGTAGAAAAACACTTGGAGAAGAAGGTAGATCAGCCATCCCTTACTTACTAATGTCATTTTCCGTAGTCTAGTCCCCCAGCTGAGAGCGAGTAATGGCTTTCTTTAGTGTTCCACCTGTACTGTCTCGAAAAAACTGATCTACTCTATGGTGAAACAGATGCCACGCATGTGAAGGAAGTTGAGGCCCCATTAATATACACTTTTTTAAAGCAAGTATCACTTTGAAACTGGGCAACAATCCTCTCAAACACAATGAAGCAGACAATACTCAAAGCCAAGGAGCATAGCCCAAATTCCCCTCCAACCTTTTATATGGCTTCGTATTACATCCATGTACAAGTATAGTGTAAGGATCTATGGGAGAAAAAGTACAAAAGACAATATGCAAACATTCGTTATCATTTCTTTGCACAGGCCTTTGAGTTAATATTAGGTAAGCCAACACCGAGACTATCTGATGATGCCATGCAAGTGCTAAGCAGTACTTCATGCAAGTGCTAAGCAGTACTTCATGCAAGTGCTAAGCGATTTAGGAGACTGGTACAATGAAAAGGACTTGACCTATATAAGAATCTATGGAGCAACAACAACCCCACACTTACTTCCCATGTTTGTGCTTGACAGGATGGTGCTAAGAGAAATAGCATAACAGACTATATTTCCATGGATTCAATACCAGACTATATCAGTAGTTTTAGCTTCACTAAATGCTACTAACATCAGTTATATTATGCATTATAAAGCTACTAATTAATTTCACTAATTATGGAGGTTTGGCTTATGGTGTTTATTGCCAAAATTTATGTTCCTTAATCACCATTTTCCAGGCATGGGATGGGCATACTATATTTGCATGGATTCAATACTAGACTATATCAGTAGTTTTAACTTCACTAAATGCTACTAACATAAGTAATATTATGCATTATAAAGCTACTAATTACTTTCACTAATTATGGAGGTCTGGCTTATGGTGTTTATTGCCAAAATTTAAGTTCCCGTGTCATGTGGATGATTCTAACAGCTTGCTATCTGAATGAAAGAGCTGATAAGATTCTTCTAATATGATCATTGTACTTGCTGGGCCATGGATGGGAGCCCTCTCTACTAACTGCACAAAATCTTGCTCATAGCCCTTTGCCTTAACCTCGAAGTCAACTTGCTCAACAACCCGCTCCATGCCGCTCCTTGTTCCTCCTGCTCCTCCCCCTTAAGGCAGGGACTAGATGTTGTGCAACCCTCCTTGTTACTGTTAATAAAATAAAAAAATATAATGTCTCTTTGTTTTTAATAACATTTACATGATCCAAATGTCACTGCATCATCTATAAAATTAGTGCCACTTACCAAGGCCAAAATCTATCCTAGCCACACAACATCATCAAACCCAACAAATGATTAGCCAACAGTCTTAAAAAGTGGTCAATATGATATATATTAATATCTAAATTATCCTTTAGCTTTCATAAATATCTTCACGTACATTAGAAGCCCATGAGTCTTCAGATTACCATGGGCGATATTCAAATCCACTATGTGTCGAGGTGTCTCGGCTCTCACTTTTTTACAGGAATGCTCTGAGAATTTATGAAAACATTGTAAGAACCAATGATACTTTTTAACTTCTTAAACCTGTTTCACCAAAAAAATCAATCGTACTCTTTACCTTCACAAGCCTGTTTTGCCAAAAAAAATGTCATCGATAGAAATCAGAAGCACGTGCATAGAAAGAAATAAGAAAGAAATTATTTTAACGTCCACGAAGTTAAAGATAGCCTAGATCGGGTGGTAAAATATTAGTCCACGCATCACTCTAGGTAACGCATTTTAATGTTTCAAATTATCTAGTGTACTTACTTTTAAGGTTTCAAAATATATTTATATCCATAATTAATATTTTATATTATTATTATTATTATTTTATATGAATATGAGAATTTTTGGAATTAGTTATATTGGTTAATGTGGTGCGACTATTACACTAGATGAAACTATTCCATAAATATACTATTAATGCCTGTTACAATATGTCTCTTGATACTTTAACCTAGTATATTGAAAAAAAAATAGTTTAACAAGTATTTATTGTATTTATAAAATAAGGAAAACAGTTACAAATAAGTGAATTTATTTATTTATTTTTGAATTTAGGCACTTTGCATGACTTTAAATGAAGATTATATATACCAAAAGAATTTTGCTACTGGTTTGCCCCAAGGGACCAGTTCAAAGTCTTGATGTTGTTAAGACCTCATCTAACTAGAGCATCTTGTACATAGAAATTTATAAAAACATGTTGGCACCTTGAGATACATCAACCTGAGAAGACAAAAAAGACTACTAATGTTGCAAGTAAAAAATCAATGAGTCATAACAATTATTGGACAAAATCTCAAGGCATCCATGTCAGTTGGTCACTACCCTCAACTGAGGAGTACATGTTGGTTGATCTCTTGGACAAAATGGTCAATTTGTGGTCTACACTGTCAATATTTTCCTCCAGCTTTGCCATTTTGATAGAATTCTCATGTTGAGTCCTCTTGTTGCTCCCTATGTAGCTTGCAACATTCAAATGGTGTTTAACCTTGTGTCAGTTTCATACCATGATCAATGAAGTGACGAGAGCACATACAATGCACCAAGTATAATGGGAGTCACAACCCCCTTTTGTATGAGTTGACATCATATCAAGGCAAGGGGGATGGGGGTTGAATGCCCACTCGTGGGAACCCTCATTGGTGAAGAAATTCTTTTTTTTTTGAAACTATATTTTGTAATTGTTTTGAATTAATAAAAAAATAGAAATGTTGTTATTATTAGTCTTTGTGAAGGCAGGACCCTAGCAATCGATGTTGACCACTATTACTTTAGCATTGACCAATGCAAGTTATAATGTTTTACTTTGAAAAATAAATACTTATTTTTCAAGATTATTAAAAAAAATATTTTTCAAACATTTGATTGGACCATAACTTTGAAGGTCTTATTGTAGCTTTGTGTCATGTGGATAGCTGTCTCATATTTTTTTGCCAAAATTTATGGATGTAGTTGCAAGTTGTATGCCATGATTTTTAAATATTTGTGCAATGATTTTTCATTAATCCTTGAAAATACCTCATACTCAATCATGTGAATAACCTATTTCCCATCATTTACTTCCCACCATAATTTAAGCAAGTATTTGCATAAAAAATAAATAGGAACAAGATATAAATAAATATACCTTTTTCATGTTTATACATAAACAATTTTGTTTATTTTATATAATGTTTTTAAATATTATAAAAAATAATATTTATTCATATATTTAAATAATATGAAATTTAAAGAATTTCCCCGAAAATAAATTCAATATATATCTATATATATTAAATCTAAACGGTTACCCTAACCCTTATTAAAGTTTTACTTGATCTTCATATATCAATGTGTAATTTTTTTTAAAAACATAACATTCACTTAAAGCAAAGTAAACTGCTCTGCAAACTCTTTAATATGTAAAAATTATGTTAATATTTCAAATTATAATATGTTTGTAATGTTAGGCAGAAGGGTATTGGAATTCAAACCGGCATATTATGAAGAATCTGTAAGACATGTTGTACATTTAAAAATGCCAAAATATCATTGGCAATCTTTGACTTATTGCATAATTGAAAATGATATAATTTCTTAACTAAACGACGTAAGATTATTTGCAATCTCATAACACAATATCATTTGCGATTTTGACATGTTAATTAAAAATGATATATTTTTCCATTTACAATTTCCAATACATTGCACACTTATAAGTGGTTTGATGTATCTCAGTTCAATTCTTCCTTAACTTTGTGTATTAAAAATAAGTAGGTGAACTTTGTTATTTTCAGTTTTTTTAAATGAATTTTGAGAAAGAAAGAGAGAGAAAGGAGAGGGAGTGGTAAGAGAGAGAAAGAGAAGGGGAAGAGATATAGAGGGAAAGGAAGAGGGAGAGATAGATAGATATATAGATAGATATGGGGAGAGAGAGAGAGCATGGCATATGTTTAGAGGCTTGAGATAGAAAGACAAATAAGGATAGATGGAGGGAGGTATAAATATAGATGGCAGGGGGGAAAGGAAAAAAGAGAAAGATAGAGAAAGTTAGGGAGAGGTAGATAGAGTGACACAAGGGAGAGAGGGAGGGGAAGAGAGAGAAGGAGAGGAGGAGGGAGATAGACACAGAATGGAAGGTGGAGAGAGAGGGAAGAAGAAAGAGTCTCACATAGACAAATACAGACATAGAATTTAGATCTAGAAAGTCATGAATATTTTAGATTTTCACTAAAATAGATGTTTTGATTTGAATGTAGTTGTTAATTTCTTATCCTATTTGATCACATGCACTATATGCATTGATTTCAGTGTAAATGTCAATTTATAATTCTATTTAATACCGTACACTAGATGCATTGATTTTAGTTTCGATGTTGATTTCTACTCCTATTTAATTGCTTGCACCGGATGCAATGGTTTCAATGTAGATATTGATTTCTAATCCTATTTGATTGCTTGCACTAGATGCATTGGTTTCAGTGTAGATGTCGATTTCTAATCATATTTAATACATTACACTAGATTCATTGATTTAAGCGTAGATGTTGATTTCTACTCATATTTGATTGATTGCATTAGATGCAATGGTTTTAGTGTAGATATTGATTTATAATCCTATTTGATTGCTTGCACTAGATGCATTGAGTTCGGTCTATATGTTGATTTCTAATCATATTTAATACCTTACACTAGATGCGTTGATTTTAGTGTAAATGTTGATTTTTGATTTGATGCAACAAGATGTATGATATACACACACTCTCTCTATATCTATCTCTTTCTCCCTCTCTCCCTCCCTTTCCCCTCCCTCTCTCTCTCTCAACCCATAAACATACACACACTCTCTTTATATCTATCTCTCTCTCCCTCGCTCCCTCCCTTTCCCCTCCCTCTCTCTCTCTTCCCCTTCTCTCTCTCTCTAACATTTCTCTCTCCATATCCATATCTCTCCCTCCCTCCTTGTCTTTGCCTCTCTCTTCTTACCTCTCCCCCCCATCTATATCTCTATCTCCCCTTGTCTCTACTTCTCACCCCCAAAACATACAATCTCTCAGTGTAAGCACACAAAAATTATTCAACCATAAATACAATACTTGAATTTTTATCCTAAAAAAATGTTTGCTTACTTCAATTTATAATTGGGTACATTCTTATTATTCCCATTTTCCATCATTCAACATTGTTAATTACTTTGCATTCAAACGTGGTAATAGAAAATAACTACTGTTGAAAATTATTTGGGGTTTAATACTCCATAAGTCACAATGATTGACTTTGGAGAAAACTACTATTAATATAGAGCAACAGAGACAAGGTATGTTGTTTACTACAGTAGCTCGAGTTAAATATGTGAAGGGTCTATGATTCCAATTACTCTTTTCATATGATCGATATGAGAAAATGAAAAAAAAAGAAAAAGTTTTATATTGATTACAATGAAGATTGTTTGTAATTGACTATATTCTTAGTATTCACATTTTCTATCTATCAAAATTGTTACATTGACACTTTGCACTCAAAATTTGTATTTCATCATTTTTCATTAACAACCTCTCTCATCTCAACAAACTGAGGTAACTAAGAAAATTTTAAATTAACTTGACCAAATTAACCTTAGACATATTTAACATATTTAAAATTATCAAAATAATTAGATGTTCAACAAATTTTGTATCATTGCACACGACTGAAACCAACCTAGATCCATCTTAACACCGGATCTATTAGGCGCCAAGAGGGTTCAAATTTCTCGAGGTGCAAACCTATTTTTTGAGTGCAAAACTTGAGGAAAGGTTTGCCCCTTGAGAGATTTGATCCCTCTCCCCACTTGATAGATCTGGTGTGAAGATGGATCTAGGATGGTGTAATGTTAAATGAGAGAAGCAAATGATATAACCATTTAAAAAAGTTTTTTATTAATTTTTTTGTTATCTTGAATTTGTAAATATTTAATAAAATAAAATAAATAAATAAATTAGTGTTAAGTAAATAATTCATTTTATTTTATGTTAGAAAATATGGTTATGACTAAATATATAATGTACAAATATAAAACAATTAACATGAAAGATAAATTTCTTAAAATTGTTTCAAACTCTAGTTAGTTTAAGAGATGTTAACTTAAAAATGTAAATTCTTATTAAATATTTGAAGAATAGAAAAAAAATAACTTGACACCTTAATTTATTTGGATAAAAAATTTAGATATATTGCATAACAACCATAGTGTTATATTGCAACACAATGAATAGATATATGGATAATATATTTGATATGTTAAAGTTGTGCAAAACATAAAATTTGGTAAAAAAACATTCTTGCACAAATTAGTTAACAAAAAAATAGAAAAACAATGTTTAAAACCATAAGAACATATACCTAATACAATAAAGAAGTTGTGCAAAACATAAAATTTAGTGAAAATACATTTCTACGAATTAGACGACTAAGAAAGGATAAAAAAACAATAAGAACACCTCCACCTCTACTAAAAATGGAGCGACCAATTAATCTTGAATCACAAAAACAAATTGAATACAATAATACTTAAGAAAGTTTAAAATATATGTAGCCTAGGCTCTAACAAAATGGTGGATTGTTTGTGATAATTTCTCACTTTACTAACCATCCACCATTTAGTTATAGGGGCTACTTATATTTTTAAAGTGAGAAATTATCATAGATGGAGTTCATTAATATTTGCCACCATTAATGTTTTAAATGTTGAATGAATGTTGATTAAGTGTATTTTGATTTTCAAGTGGTTGGGAGGATTTAATGATAACTTACCTATTTAAGTTCAAGTCTCATTGTGATGTGATGCTTCATTGGGAGTAGCCTCTGTAGACTCTTCCTTCATTTTTGCGAATAACAAGTAGAGTAATATCAAACATTAGTAAAAAAAAAAAAAAAAACATTTTGGATAAAGTTGTTTTTTTGGAGTAGTCTAACGAGGCGGAGGAATTTTCCAGTTTCCGGTGTCGCCCGGAAAAACCTCCGGCTCCGGCCACTGGCAATTCCTCCGCCCTCCGCCACCCTACACGAGCTTCGCCCAGCTCTGCCACCGCAAGCTCCGCCACCTTCTGCATTAACCATGTCTGACAGGAGGACTGACTTCCATCGTTGTCATGCCGCCATGAGTTAATTCACATTTCAATTCAAATTCCGTTTTCCACATGCTGCTCCTGACCAATTCGACCTAGCACTTTGTAGCTCCCTCCCCTGCAGTTCACCAGGTCACCAGAACAGGCGGAAAACTCACGGAACGGGCTCGACTCGCGCCTGTAGCTCACCAGAACAACAAAAAACTCACTTCGACGCTCTGGAGCTCACCACCTGCACCAGCCAGGCGACAAACAGGCAGGTTCAACATGTCAAACCCACTCTGACAAATATATTCTTATTCATCTCTGACTCTATCAATTAGGACCACCTGTTGTCTTCGACCACCTTCTGCAACATCCTGTGAGGATAAATGGAAACCGGTGCTTTTAATTCCCAAACTCATCAACACCCACATTGAACACTCATCAACACCCACTGCATGTGTGCATCATTCATTATACATCTGCATGTTTAAATTTCCTATGTCAATCACAAATTCCTGAAGTGGAAACACTACACTATGGTTTTCTATCTAATTCTGAAGGATGTTCTATATACAATTGCGCATTTAATGGTTCACTGCTCATGGACTTAATAGGAGTTATCAATGGTGGCTGTGACCAATGTTTCGTATCTGTAGGTAACAAAAACTGCCCTTTATCATTGGCATCACCAGGAATTTGCTTGAAGTAGCCTAGTATTTCCCATGTACAATCTGTTACATAAAAATGTCATCTTCACTGGTCATTCATTGAGCCAAATTACACATTAATATTTGTTTGTGTATATTCTAGGAAAGTCCTAAATTTGCATATAACAAAATAAAAACCATCGGAATAACAAAATACATACCATCTGGAAGTGGTTGAAGCATTGACTCAGAGGTTGACAACTTGATAAGAAAATCTCTTAAAGCATATTCAAGGTTGTTTTCCGGGAAATCCAACTTATATGATTGATTCACCTTCAATCTGAAAACAAATTTCTCGATTGGTATTTGATTTTTGTCACTAAATATGACTGCCACTCTCTCCACAATATCCTGTTCAAGAACCATTTATTATTGCTCTCAATAACAATAAATCACTGAAAAGGCAATTTATAAAGGATGGAAGTTCCATTACACAAGCAGCTAATTATAAAATCAAAAGAGTCTAGTTTTTCATCAGATTATCTTCAATTTTGATTGTTAACTTGAAAAAGGTATACGAGTTTCCTATTTGAAATTTATACCCACATTGAGAGCCTTTAGCCTTATTATTCCGAACTCCTTGATACTAGTTCATATCTGCAAAATCTTTCAGGTTATTTTAACTGAATGAAAATCAAGCAGGACATGTTTGGCATCACAAGTCCTTTTTCAGAGTCTTCCATAATGTTCTCTTCAGTACTCCAAAACATCAAATTCACTAATTTCCAATTCATCATAAAGGAAAAATGATTAACGAGGAATTCAAACCCTCCCTCAAGGGAGATTTGCTATCAACAGTGACAAACCTTCAATTGTAGATACTCCAGTGCAAATATTTGATGATATTATTCATATTATGAATTCTCCTGCGAACAATAAGAAAGGGGTAAAAGTCCCTATGCCAGAATAAATATTTTGGCTCCCCTCACCAAAGAATGTAATAGATAAGCAATAAGAGGATGAAGATTCCCTGGCTGTTCAACACCCCACTAACATTCCCGTAATAATCAACATGGGGCAGCATGTTTGGTTAACATATGCATGATACCATTTATTGATCATGTTTTGTGTGGAGGTTCGAATGTCAGGATCAAATTTTAGTACAGTTTTAATAGATGAGGGCATCTTAAATGATGCACCAATGCCAACAGTGCACATAATAGTATAGATTCAATATGAAGAAGAAGCTCTATTATTCATTAATCATCCATGACGAAGTTTTAGTCTGAGTTTCATAGAGGTTATCATAGGTCCCTGATTGATTGATATGTAGACATTCTACCAAAATTTGAATTCAGAGTTAAGATTTAGCCTTAGGAACCACTGAATTGCAATCTTAGTAATTCTTGCACAAAAATGTTATGCAATCGACAGGTTTTAACTGAAATGAATACAAGTACAGTATAGTTTTATTTAAACCAGGGTTTAATTAGGATTTCAAAATGTCAGCAACCAAGAAAGCTGTTGGCAGGCCTCTTGTAGAATGTGTTGATAAAACACATTCCACTTTGTTCACTTGATGTGACAAACAAAGGGTGCAGATGAAGACCAAGAATTGCAGAGGTGGTTGTATCTAGTACCAAAGCTCTTTTAGTAAATATAAAACCCTAGAATGTTTTTTTCAGTTCCTATTCCTAAGAAGCTCATAGCAGTACCGTAATAAAGATCACAAACATCTTAAATAGAGAATAATTCATGAACACTTCCTCCATGTTGGGAGTGAATAAACCTAGGAAATGGTATACAATTAACTCATTAAATGGTTTACAGCGGGTTGGGCTCATTAAACCGTGCAGTAGTAGGAGGGCCGTTGATAACCTACTCTGTCCTTGTGCTCTGTGCTCAAAAAATACAGAACTGTCAGCACTAGTATGATACTAAGGAGTGGCAGAAATATGTGTTCAAAAAGCATATAAAATAGAGTATACCCTTTCAGAAAACCTAGTTGTAATAGTGCAGAAACATCTCGGAGCCCAGCTCGCTGGCTTTCTTTGATCCACCCATAGCCAGAAATTCCAGGGGCAGTCGACTTATATTGGATTAATGATAACTACAAGAAACTAGCCATTGTCACCTTGTTTGAATCCTCTCACTTAGAAAGAAGTTAGTGCATGTTAACTTCAGGTGCTATTCCTAGATGATCTAAGGGGTCAATTACAATTAACTAATGTTTACTATTTAGTAGTAAAGATGCTCTTATGTGTAAAAATACGAGAATAAATTGTGTGGCTGCTAGCTTAAAAATGCTGAAAGTACACAAAAAACGACTCAAAAAATACCTAGCTAGGCATGCAAACCAATGCAAAACTATGCTGAATGTGGAGCTATAAAAAGGGTCTCTTTCACCTCTAGTTACCTCACATTAATATATCAATCCGAGAATGTTTTGCTATTTCAAAGAGTATGTCACTCTGAGGCTTAGCACTTGTCAGAGTAATGCTCGTAGTACAACTGTTTTAAAACTACAAAAGTAAGTGATACGTGTCTACAACTTAACTACTTCAGAAGACTAAATCACACACTCAAATATGAAGCAACACATCAGTCAAGGTTCGGTAGCAATAACCCATCCCTTTAGAAACTGATGGAAAAGAAATCGGAGAACAGATCGGGGGTCTGGGAGCCTGGTAGCAGATGTCGGTGTTCACTACAGCTTGAGATCGTCCTTAGAAAATAAGAAATGAAACGGCAGGTAAAGAAAACAACAATGAAATAGAACAACAACCTTGAAATGGAACAACAACTGAAAATGGAACAACAATTTGAAATGGAACAACAATTGAAAATGGAACAGCAACTCGAAATGGAACAACAATTGAAAATGGAACAGCAACGCAGAAATGGAACAACAATTGAAAATGGAACAACAATGCAGAAATGGAATAGCACTTAAGAAAATGAGCAGTAACTAAGTTCAACAAGCTGTGAATCTATTCAATCACACCAATCCAAACATCAATCCTTCATTCTTAAAGATGTAAACACACTACGGAACAATATTGCCTATGGATCCAAGATGGAATAATACTGAAAACCATAGAAACACAACGTACTTAGTCTGATTCCGTTATCGCTCTAAGTAAAAGCATACGATTGCATCTCAAGATGAAAACGATAATATTCAAGGATTCAATAACCATATAAAATCAGAACTTCCAAGATATATTCTGTGATGCTAAGGCACAATTGCATAACACAAAAACTCTGTAATGGAACGACAGTATCCTGTAGAGATTACCCGCATTATACCAACACGTAAAGGATTAGTAACATGATGCAACATCAATACAACACATTTGTTTTCAGGAATATTAAATGGGTTAAACAAAACAGAGCATGTAACATAAACTTTATAAAACACGACAGATTACCAGATCACGTCGATAAGCAAACCACACAGAAACCACGCTTAATGGTACAAGAGCAAGTGTCTTCCAGGGCCGGGCCCTTAGCATCCAGGGGTACACCGCTTAAGGTTGATCCAGATTCAAAGATAAAAGAGTAACCAAGTCTGTATTAACGCATGAAGTAAAATTACAACAACGCAAGTCTTAACAGAACATAATGATCATAGTCTTGATCTTTTTAAAAGAAATTACATAAGGGCATCCCCCCCTTAGCTAACAATGTCATCGCTTATATAAGGATGATGACGAAGATATCTAGATGCAGAAATAGATAAAATAGTGATCCCTCAGGATCAAGGATCCTGAGGGATTCGCAGAATCGTTAATCCTGAGTTACTTCTTCTCTTTTCTGCACCGAGCTGTTATCTCTGCTTCCTTTCCTGGGTTGGTCCGTTTTGATCTGGTTTGCATGCGGTCTCCTGTCGAAGGGACAACAATTAATTCATCTTTGTCTTTTCCTTTAGGATGGCCACTTCTTGTTTTTCCTCCCTCCTGTTCATGGAAACGACAATTGTTAGCGTTTTATATTAATCTCTCATGTTTCGTTATAATTCTTTATTATTTTCTAAGTTCACAATGCAAAAAGGCTTATAAGTCCTAATGAAAAGATACTGAAATAATCATCAAAACGTACCTTCTTTGATACTCCACACACCCCCCGTCTTACCCTTTTTCATGGCCTCATGAAAACATTGTAGTTGACATGCAAGGCAGTGAGTGAGTAGGCTGGAGATGGAATCTCATGTGAGGGCCTATAGCCGTGATGCGAAACTAAATGATCAAAGAAATGACCTGACTGTCCCTCAGGCATTTCATACAGGGCTTGGTATCCGGGTGCAGGATGCCAAATGATTGGACTCCAGAATCTATATCCTAACCAGGATGGCCCTGCCCTCAAAACAATTTCGCCATAAAGGGGAAAACAATTGGCAGCAAGTTTAAAGTTCTCATACTTAAATGGTTCTCTGAGCTGGATATTCGGATTAGATATTCAATATCGAAATTTAGCTGCATCAATGACAAGGTCTTTAATAGAGGAAAAATATTCAAGTCCCTGCCGAATGAGTGCCTCATGCATGGTTCCTAATGCTTCAATCACTCCTGGAGCCTTCATGAGATTTCTATGTCTCCTCCATAACTATGTTGGGTCCCTAGGCTTAGCTCTTACCCATAGATCTAATCCGTTTTCTTGTCTTTGAAAAGCGTTGTAGGCTTTGAGCCATTTAATTTGATTGACTGCAAATGAGATAAATGCTTGCAATTGAATGTCCCCAACAAAAGGGCCAGGGTTCAGTTCAGTCTCTTGTTCTAGTACAAGATTATGCAAGTAAAATTCACACAATAATCTCTGCACTTTTACCCCATAATGTTTACAGCAGTTCATGAAATCATCTATAGTGTTAATTTGTATGGGAGCACCTGCTTTAACAGCCTTTATTTTCAATTGTAAATACCTTTCCATTAAAAATAGGGCATAGTTCTTAGTAGGGGCTCTACATGCTAGGATGTCATTGTATAGAGAACACAAGGTATCCATCTGTTTGATAACTACATCTAATCTATGAATTACCTTTGCAACTTTCTCTTGTTCCTTCCGCCATCCTTCGAAGGCCTGGCTTTCAGATAAGTTGACGTTCCTTAGCTGTTGCTGTAGTTCTTCATATTTTTCTCGGCGGACCGTTTGCTCCTTAAGCTTTTCTGCTTCTTGCTAGGCCTGTTTCAAACCTTTCTGAAGGGTTATCGTTTTCAGATCCTTTTTCCATGCAGCCGTGGAGGCCGGGAGCTTTACCTGAACTTTCTTATTGCGCTACTTCGAGTTCAGGACCCTTATTACTCCCGAAGGTGGTGCCTCCGTCTGAACTATCTTATCATCATTTTCTATTTTAACATGAACATCAGCCCATTGCTGTTCCTTTTCAATTGGAACAGCAGTCTGCTTTTCGGCTTCATTTGGAACAACAGCTTGGCTTTTGTCAGGGTTTTGAGCAGTAGGATGGATTCTAGTCCTCCGCCTCTTGCCCTTAAGGGATTTTACTGGTGTGGTCAGACCTTTTCTTCATGAAGTCCCTTTTACCCTTTGCTTCGCCTTTAGAATCCTAATCTGCTGGTGAAGCTGGACTATTATGTTCAATAATCTCTATTGTTCGTTTCATAATTCCCTTATTTCCACCATTTCTTCAGAAGGAACAATAGGCTATTTACTGCAGTTGGGACTGCGGCTAGCTTCCTGGTTTTCTTCCTGGGGTGACTGTTCCGGGGCAAGAACCTTAATTGGCTCTGTTATTTCTTGGGCTAATTCTTCTTCTGCCCTTATCTACTCCGGAATTTCTTCTGGTGCCTTCTGCTTAGGAACGCGTTGTTCCTGCTCAGCATTTTCTGACATCTTCTCATCATGAACGGACATATTTTCTACTTCTGCCTCTTCTACATGTGATTCCTCGGGTGCATCTTTCTCCTGGGGTTTCTCTCCGGCATGGAGGTCTGATGGACTCAGAGGTTGGCCATATTCGCCCATATTGGCCAAAACTTTGGCCAATTCATCTTCCCCTAATGGGTCTTGTAATGGGCTACCTTCCTGCTGTTCCATTCCTTCCTCCTGCTTCGATTACTCGGCTTCTTTTCCCTTGTCTCCTTCCTCTTTAGATTGCTCATCTCTTTCTTCTTCTCCTTCTGCAAATTGCTTTGCCTCCTCTCCTTCTTATTCTTCTGCAGATTGTTCTGCCTCCTCATCCTGTAGTTTTGTTTCCTTGTCCTTGCTTGGGGATTGCTCATCTTCGCTTTCTACTGTCTGGCTAGTGCCTTCTTGGGGCCTCTCCAGCCCCCCTCATAGCCATGCGAGCCGGGCCGATTTTCTGCGTTTTTCTGGTTGTTCGGGTGTGCTGGTAACATGTTTCCATTTTTCATATTTCTTATGTTTTTCAGGTTGCTCCGGTGTGCAAGTGACCTGCTTCCGTTTTTCTGGACGTTGGGGTGTGCTAGTGACTTGTTTTCGTTTTTTCGGACGTTCGGGTGTGGCCAACCCTCCATTGACGATGGTAATTAGTTCTTTCCAGCTGCTTTGTTGCTGGGTGAGACTATGGTTAACTATCAACCAAATTAATCCGTGGTGGCTGACGACTAACTCTACGTGTTGTGCTCTTTTCATGCTTCGTGCAACGTCATGAAGTAGTGAATTCAACAATGCAGGTAAATTTACAGAGAATTTTTGTTTTAGAACAGCTAGGAGTTTAAGATGTCGTGGTCTTACCACGTCTTTTCTGCCTTCATAGGTGATGTAGCTTTGGATGATTTTTGCTAATTCTTCCCACGGCTCTCCTAGTGTTGCTGGCAGCACCCCCTTTCCTCGAATTGTTAGGCTCTGTCCCTCGTCCTGAAAGATTTCTAAAATCTTCTGTAGCCTTTCCTTCTTTATCGTCCATACTGGTCCAGTGGTTGGCAGTCCCGAGACTTCTGTGATTATGTCATCGGTGACTGCTATACGTTTTCCTCTTACTGTGGAGTAGTCCTCTTGCAAATTCTGTAAAAATTCAATCGCTATTGTTTCATTGGACTCCTTCAGGCGGTTAAGATAGGTCAGCCATCCTACTCTTTCCAGGATTTCCCGGGCTGCAGCCGAAACAGTTAGCACTTGCGGTTCTCTGCGAGCTGACCTTCCCCCCATAGTTTCACTGCAAATTCTCAAAGGAACGACAGCTATTTGTTGAAACGCAGAGAAGCTGATGGCGTAACACTCGTTCAGACTCTCATGCTACGGCGTATGCAGTGGAAATGGCTTAAACAACGACTCATGCAGAAAGAACAAAAAAAAAGAAGAAAAATAGAAAGAGATAATACCGTTGAGCCGTGCTATACCCGAGTACTCACTCTCCCAAATGGCGAGCTGACACTTGCTCTGGGGAATAATGAGGTTAACCTCCCCCTGCGCAATGTGATAGGTTGTCCCAGCTGTCAAATAAACGAGCAGCGCCTGTTCTGTAGCAAGGTCTTTAAGGAACAACGTATGGCAATATGCCACGCTTACAAAAAAAAACAGCTTATTACTGAAATAGAGGTATAAAGTTGCGTCGCTTTAATACGTAAGAGACTGCGGTGACTTGATGGAAGTTCGGGGATAAGACATTTGCCGTAAATAGAGAGTCTCATGCGGTCATTGTCACTGGTTCTGTAATGATATATATAGTCATGTGTTATATGGTTGGGGTAATATCATATAATTGATTACCACGGCATAGGAAACAAAAGGATGCAATCCACTTACCTATTGGTGTAAATAATGTGACTCCAATACCATTAACAGAGCTCTGCTGCCGACAGGTGTCCATAACCTTGGCAGAGTTGTTTGTTTCACCTCTGGAACCATAATCCTTTGTGTATGCTAGGAAACGTTGTGCAATATCAAAATGTAGGCCATTATGCTAGCTTGGTGACCAGTTAGCCATAATGCCATTCACGAGGAAGGAGCGAATAGTGGGCAGGTCGGCTCGTGATGAGACCTCCTGTTCCAAGATTTGTTTGTTTGATATACCTTTTGGTCCATTTCCCTGGTGTGGTGGCCATAGTGGGAATGCCACTTCGCTTTCATCCTGATGATCATGGTAGGCCAGCTCGTAATGAGACTTCCTATCCTGCAATTTGACAATTTTAAAAACCATGTTTTGCTCCCTTTTTTCTTGTTTTTCATAAAGTGCCTTTCTTTTTCATACACAAAGGGTGGTTCAACACTCCTTCAGAGTAGGAATGGTGGAACAAGTCATTTGGTACTATTAATAAGAAGAAAATAAACTCCGCCCCATCCCACCCCCCTCATGAAGTAGAGAACATGCAACCCTCCAATAAGAAGGTTCATCTCCCATAAATTCGTGGCATCACTGATAGAATTGTCAAAATTAAAGTGGAATATTGGTTCGATATTCAAACCACTAGAAACAATCGAGCACAAGATGAAATCAGTAAAGGACAAGATTGATCAACAACATCTTAAAGGGGTTTACAAGATTAATTTCTCTTGTGGTAGAAGCTACGTTGGTGAAACTAGAAGATCGTTTAAAATTAGAATTAAGGAACATGCAACAAACATCAAGAATCAACGTTCTCACACCTATGTTCTAGCTGAACACTCCCTCCACTCTAAGCATCATATATGATTAAAAGATACTAGAATTATCTCAATAGAGGATCACTACCTGAAAAAATAAAGTTTGGAGAAGGGATGAAGATAATGAAACATCCTAACAACCATAATTGGGACGATGGACTTGAGGTAAGTAGAAGTTGGCTCCCTCTCATCCCTCATCTCTAAGGTTTAGCATTCCTTATAATTTTAAAAATTAATTAATAACATCATATGAATCTTAGTTATATTAATATGTTATTGTATTTCGTTAATAGTAATAGACAAATTTATTAGTATATTATATTAATATTAATACAATAATCTATTACTATAACTTCATAACAAATTAATTCAATATATGAGTGATTACTACTTTAAGATTATATTATATATGTGTGTGTTGTGTGGTTGTGTGTGGGGTAACCATATGTATTAATAACATACTAATAATTTCTAGAATATTAATATATTACCTATAATATACTAATCTAGTTATTTCTTTATATATATGTAATTTATGAATATATTTGTTAATAAATCAATATGATATTATCTAAATCTTTCGGATATAAACTTTGTAAGAGTTTTCCTTATCCGACATTTCAGGTGGACACTCCACCCATCATCAAAGAATAAAAAGCTAATATATAATAAGTGTGTGAGCTAATCAAATCTCTAAATAACAAGAGAACATAAACCAAAGTAATAACTACAAAGATGACCTATAATAAATTAAAAATTAACTATTAGGAAATGAGAGATGCAAATTATATATATATTGACTCCAAGATTGTCGACTCTGAACTCCAACATGTCGGCAACTAACTATAGTCGTTCCAATTTGAGTTCCAACAACCCCATTTGTTGTGAAAGAAACTCCTTACACGCCCTTGTTTCTGCTAATTACATCTTTGCACTACTAGATATCAAGGTAACCATAAAATCCACTTTTCTTGCAAGCTTGGCCACATTGACACCAAGCTCCTCACCTACTTCCCCCTCATTTCACCCCATTTCTACCTGTATTCCTCGAATTTGATGGTTCAGCGCACCTAGAGTTTGAATTACCTTCTTGATGAAATCCTTTGTTCCCATGCATAATATTTTGTCTGGTTATTGGTCGACACTTAGGCCCCAAGCAAATTTTAACACTCTTTCTTCATCAAGGTGAGAAAGAACCCCTGCTCCTGCCTCCTCATTTTGTTGTTGTTATTATTATTTATTTATTTATAAATAAGGAGGTTTAATTTAAATTTTATTTATTATCATAAAATTAATATCTAAAAAATATAATGTAATATTGTGATCTTAACTATATTCATCTGAAACATCAGATAAG